>PVJL010008639.1:0-64800 GCA_004026885.1 Lyroderma lyra
TCTCTGCTCCCTTCCCTCTCCCCGACTCGCCCCTTTCTCGCCAGCCTTCAGGTTTACTTGCGATTTGTGGATTTCTCAGCAGCCGGTTTGTCACTCAGGGTCCGCTTTCTTGGCTCCTGGTCGGCCGTTCAATTGTGTTTTCTGGGAGAGGCTTTAGGAACCTCCTCTCCAGTCGCCATCTTGTCTTCTCTCCTAAAATCTACTATATTTTAAAAGTATATTGTTATTGTTTTCACATATAGTATTCCAAGAAATTAAGTTAACCTGAATTCATTGTCTTGATTCTGTATTAATATTAGGTTGATGCAAAACTAATTGTGGTTTTGGACCATGAATTTTAAATCATTATAACTAGGCTCAAACATATCTTTATTAATCAAAATAGAAATCATTACAATCAACACATTTTTGCCAATGAGAAATAAGTTTATTTATTCCTGTCGCATAAAAATCCACGCTTCAGGATTCCACAAACTCTTGGAAAGCATTTTCTGCATAGTGCTGATTGTGGAAGCATTTTCTCTGCGAAAGCTTGTTGAGATGATGGAAGATGTAGTAGTCGGTTGGCAGGGGGGTCAGGTGAATATGGTGAATGAGGCAAAACTTCATAGCCTGATCCATTCAACTTTTGAAGTGTCGGTTGTGCAGCATGTGGTCAGGCATTGTCTTAGAGAAGAACTGGCCCCTTTTTGTTGACCAATGCCAGTTGCAGGCATGGCAATTTTCCATGCATCTCACTGACTTGCTGAGCATGCTTTTAGATATAATGGTTTTGCCAAGATTCAGAAAGCTGTATTGGATCAGGCAGGCAGCACACCACCAAACAGTGATCATGACCTTTTTTGGTGCAAGTTTGGCTTTGGTAAATGCTTTGAAACTCCTTCTGGGTTCAACCATTGAGCTGGTCATTGCCAGTTGTCATATAAAATTCACTTTTCATCACACATCATAATCCGATCGAGAAATAGTTCTTGTTGCATAGAATAAGAGAAGGTAACACTTCAAAATGATATTTTTCTATTTCCTGTCAGCTCATGAGGCACCCACTTATCAAGATTTTTCACCACTCCAAATTAGCTTCAAATGCTGAATGACCATAAAATGGTCGACGTTGAGTTCTTTGTCGTCTTCTTGTGTAGTTGTAAGAGCATCAGCTTTGATGATTGCTCTCATTTGGTTGTTGTCAACTTCTAATGGACAAGCTACTGTGCTCCTCATCTTCAAGGCTCTCATCTCCTTTGCAAAACTTCTTGAACCACCACTGCACTGTACGCTTGTTAGCAGTTCCTGGGCCAAATGCATTGTTGATGTTGCGAGTTGTCTCCACTGCTTTACAACCCATTTTGAACTTGAATAAAAAAAAATGACTTGAATTTACTTTTGTCTAACATCATTTCCATAGTCTAAAATAAATATAAAATAAACACCAAGTCATATGTCATTAGTAAAAAAACATAAAGCGAGTAATGCACATTAAAATGATATATAAAATAAAGCCATTTATTTAAGAATGTATTCCAATATCAAATGGCAAATTTCCACAATGCAAAAACCACAATTACATTTGCATCAACCTAATAATGGCCTTTGTGCTGACCTATTTTTATAGTACTATCCATCCAGAAAGCTATGATTGGGTATTCTGAGTTATAAGATGAATCAATTATATAGATAATTCAGATGTTATGTTTACGATCTTCATATATGCAGTGTGTTCTAAAGTGTCTGACCCACAACTTCTCCCTTCCTGTCTTAATTTCTGAGAACATTGTTTCTTAAAACAGTAGATAAATTCCAGTGGTTTTGTTGTAACAAAATTTCAATTATCTATTTAATTGGACAACTCTAATATCCCCCTCTGCTTTAATGACTTATGATATGCTCATTTTAGAAATGCAAATAGTGGAGATGTGAGAGATCACTTCTCCTTTGTTTTTCCCATCTTGGAGAACATACTCAGGACCAATAGGAATACAGACACGCAGTAGACAAATACATACTGAGGTCCATCTGCCATTTGTTCATAACGTTTTTTCATTCTTTGTGAAGCAGCTTGATGTTTACATTTTGTGCTACATTCAGATGTTTATGAAAAAGAAAAAGTTTTAATATTCTTGGATCTGTCCTATTTGCAACTGCTTAGACTTTCTGTGAGTAGATGTAATGTGTTTGACACAAAAGCCTGATTAATGTTCTTTCAAATGGTTGAGTAAGGCTGCGAGTATTCACATCAATTTCCTATTGCCGCAAAATGATCTGGGTCATGACAATCCACAAGCCAAGTTACTGGACCATTACTAAACTACCATCGCATAAGGGTAAGTTAGCAAGTTTGACCTTTTAAAGCAAACTGCAAAATGTTCTTTTGATTAAAATCTACAACAGTCCCCTGAGATCTCCAATGCTGAAAGTTAGGGATTTAACACAACACTGAGATCTTGGCAGATAAATATACCTTTACTCATAAGCTTTTCAACTCACACACAGTTTTAAATTCCCTTGTTCTATAGAATTACTATTCTGTGCTTATTTTCATTTTGAAGGCAGTTGTATTCGTTTCCAAGGTAAGAGCTCATGACTAGGAAGCCAATTTAACCTAAGCAACTAAAAGCTTTATTCTTTCTGAGAAAATTGGGTATTTAAGGATAAATACTCTAATTTGTCCTTTCAACCCAGGTTTATGGGGTATATCCTGGCCACTTTTGAATACTTTTCTAATTTCTTTCTTGAATATTTCTCTTGCCATTTATGTATTTTTTAAATGTAAATTCCTAATTCACCTATATAGAATAATAGCTCAATAAACCTTTTATCATTTTAATTTTTACACATTGCTATCCTCAATATTTATTTCAAATCTAGCTCCTGTATTTCTGTTCAAATTTTCTACATGTTGGCTTTAAAATAAATCTGAACCATACATTGAAACTAGAAGCCTTATTGTTCATACACTTGAATATTTTTGTTTTCACAGTTTTATGTTTCTTAACCTAGAAAATATGTTATAAAGCTAGAAATTACGTATATGCAGATTTAATTATTTTGTCTTCCACAAAACATCAATGTGTGAATAAGTGTCATTTTCTCTTTTTAACTTGAGACATTCAGTCTTCTAAGTTTTCCTTCAGACTTGAATATTGCTGGTTTTTCAGAGTTAATGAAAAGCTTTCAGAAGTTCTGGTTGATATGTGGGTAAAATTACATTACTCTTTAATCTCCTGTGTTGTATTTTTTCCACATGATATTTTCTTAAATGTATTTATATCAAAGAAAATAACTTAAATTAAGACAATTTTATTAATATATTAAACACCAATTAGGAGATACTTACTGAATTTTCATTTCATTTTTACTAATAATATTTTTGTTTACTTTCAAATTCTAGTAGTCTTTTGTGATTTATGCTTCTGCCACTTTGCCTTTATTGTTTTTTATAATTAAGTTCATTTTTATCTCAGTATTCATACTGCTTCATTGAACTTTACAAAACTTTCAAACTCTGCTAATTGATTTGTGAGGAGATCCTCAGAATTTTTTCTAAATAATGTCTATGAATGTGAGAAGAAGTGGGCTGATAGCACATTCTAGGCATTCTTAATTCTAGCACCAATCTTAATATTTCTCTGTTTATCTTTTTTCTGTATAAGTTACTGGTATAGGGTTTCATTTACTATAAGGGTTAATGCCTAATCCATTTGGTAACTATTGGTAAAAAGCATCCTTTGATTTTTGAATATTATTTTTCTAATTCACATTATGCTTCCCCTGTATGCTAACTATTTGGGCACTCTCCTCCCCACTGCTAATTGCAGATATGCTCTAAAATTAACCATATTTATCTTGGCCATTTATCTCCTCCTATTTGATAAAATATTCTAATTCTTCAACTTTAAAAAATATGTGCATCTATTTACCTATTATCATCATATAACTATCTTTGTTTCAGATAGAATTATGTCAAACAGCTATGCAATTTATTTACACAACTCAAGCTTGTCATATGCATCAGCTAAGGCTGTGTTTATCATTATAATTTAAGAATGTGCCTTTGATTTAGTTTGTTAATTTATTCCTGAAAACCTTCGTGATTATGTGTCTTAACCTAAATATAAATGAGAATAGTTTTACTAGTTCCTAAATTGTGAAAGAAGGGGGGAAAAAACCTACACATCTTTGTAGATCACCTAAAGGAAGTATTACATATTACTGAGATGAGTTTATGCTTTGGTTGCTATCCTGAAAACATCACACACAAAAAGTTGACATTAATTGTTTTAAAATTTATTGAATAGGTGGTTTCTATAATTACTAAATAATAATATTTGACAAATCTTACAACACAAAGTGGTGTTAACTGATTGGTGAATATATTGCATATCTCCCTATTATGTAAATGAAAGTTTTCTGTTGTCTACTTCTTTGGCATTCTCATATTTAAAACTTCCTGGGAAACAAACTGTTCCTTTAGAATGCATATGAATTCTAGTTTCTTCTCAGGTATCTGTATTACCACTCTTCATAAAATTTCACAGTGATATATAAAAAAATTAATAATCTTTTAAAAGCATAAAATAAATTCAATTTGTGTTCTCACTGTGTAATTTTCCTGTGTGGAGTATTATCTTAAATTTAAAAAGAAGTAGTGAGAAAAATCCAACATTCTCATCTTCAGAGAGCTTAATATTTACTTTCAGAGATAGTATGCATTTATTAGTTTATAACTCAAAATATTAATACCAAGTGGTATATCATAAGCTTCATATAAATAGCACATATTATTACTCTTTCAGTTCTCATAAAGCTATGCCTGTTTGTTTGAGATTTCATTTTGACTAATGGAGAGTGAGTCTTTGTTGATGGCTACTTCAACGTTTATTTCCTTCTCCCTCTTAACTGTGCCCTAGTTTTCTTCCAGTGTCCACCCTCATCCAAGGGACATTAGCTCATTCCAAACCCTACCACATGAGTCTTGGTTATTTTAATCAAATCAGATGGCTCCATTTTTCTTGCTATAAATTGATTTAACCATGATTATATGATTTAGTTCTGTTGAATAAGATGCCAGGGGAATTCAAGAGATTTTCTAGAGCAGGGGTGTCCAAGCTCTTGGCTGCACTGGCCCATGTTGGAAGTCGAAGAATTGTCTTGGGCCACACATAAAATATACTGATACTAATATTAGCTGGTGAGCTAAAAGAAAAGTCACCAAAAAAATCTTATAATAGTTTAAGAATATGTGTTAGGTGGCATTCAAAACCATCCTGGGTTGCATGGAGCCTGCAGCTTGCAGGCTGCAAGTTGGATAAGCTTGTTTTAGAGGCTTCCTCTAAAACACAAAAAATAGACAATCTCTTTCATCATGTTTGTCTCTTGAAATATTTGTAAGCATCTTGTCAAAGTAAGAACATGTATCTAAAGGAAAAAGCTCTAATATTAAGTATAATAAAAAAAGAACTAAATATTTTAAATCTAAACACCTTGAAAATATTTTGAACAATTGAATACTACAACTCTAAAAGGCTCTTATATTTGGACTGTTTACTAAGAAAGTCAATAATTATCCTCATTGGTATTATGTTGAGTAAGACTTTTCCACTACTTTCTTTTATTGGTATAAAATATGTCTTATGTTTTGGAGGATAGAAAGGATGAACCATGCTGGAGAGATGAAGAGGGTCATGCCAGTCTATTCACAAACAATAGATTTATAAATGAGGTTAGGGAAGGTATTTGGCATTCAAGCGGTATAGGTTAGTATCAGGTATAAAAATCATCCAATGGGTAAATACCTTCTTTAGATTTTCAGCAAGAACTGGTAAAAATGGAGAAAGTTTACATATTTTGAATGACTATCATTTGCAAAGTGTTGTGCTAGAGATACTTGAAATACTGTAAAAACTAAACTAGAGAACAGCACAGGTGTTGAGAGAAGGAAAGCCTAACATTAGGCAAATGATATAACCAAGGGCCTTATGGGCATTTCTCAAAGAGGCCAAAAGCCAAAGCATATTAAATATTGAATTAAAGGAACAATGGGGAAAAGCATGATAAATGTAATATGTTAGGAATTTGATTCTGGCTTGTGCTTTGGTCTTACTTCCTTTGATGTGGACTTATGTGTTGGTCATAAATTTGATTTTCAAATGTTGGAAATATTCATAGTATGGTTTCATTGTCTGCTAGACAGTCCCTATATATGGGGATGGATCTATCCTTTTAGAATTCCTGCTATTTTCTGTCATTCTGAACAAATTTCCAGAAAATATAAACACTCACAGTTACATACTTTAAACTATCAGGCTGCACTATCTCAAGGTCTCCTTGAATCTCTAGCTAATATTTCCTAAGTAGAAGTAGGGATGGAAGGGACATGTAGTATCTCCCAATCTACTTGCAAATCAGCAGAATTTTTCTGTTCCAAGGGGTGAAGTCTATGTCAGCCATCAATGCTGAGTCTTAGTTAAGCTTCATATATCACATCATCAGTGGAAATACTTCCATATTTGATAAATTAGTTTACTATCAGATTTACTTTTCAAGGTGTAATATTTTTCTATTTCTGTTTTCTGTAAAAGAGGATGCATTTAGAACTTACTTGGATGCTGCTTTAAACCAGACAATCTAAGACAGTTTCCTTAAATAGAGGCAAGACAGACCTAATTTTATGTCTTAATAGCAATAAAATCTTTAAGGGTAAAGGGAAAAATGATGTTGGAAATAGGATAATTGAAGGAGTGAGATCAAAAGAGAAAATATTAGACTTAAAAAGTAAAAAGGACACTTCATATGAGACTCAAATAATATAGGAGTTGATAAGTGTAAAGAGATTTAAAGGTAGAAAAGATGGCAAATTGGAAAGATTTTGCTTGATGTTCTTACTCTCAGTAAATTGGAAGTCAAAATACTCTATCAAAAGGAAGACCAAATGTTAAGCTTAGAATGAAAAGTGAAAATTGGTTATGTATGACATAAACTATAAAATTAACAGGACAAAAACACAAAGGTAACAAAAAAAAAACAAAGGAAGACAGATGAAGGAACAACATGTATTAGGTCAGGTTAAAAAAAGCTCATTCATCTTCTCCAGTAAGTTAAAATATATAATGAGGATATGGGGTGATGATGATGTGTATTGACAAAATGGAAGGGACAGGGAAGATGATTTATATTTGGAGAAATACCACTTTGGTGATTGCCTGGATGTATCATAGAATCTATTTTTATGCTGTTTATTTTAATAATGCAGAGACAAGGATTTGTCTATTTACCTTTTTGATGGTGTAAAAAAAAAAACACAACAAAAGCAATAGCAAATTTGAGTGGATCTCAGAGTTAAGGGAATAATAGGAAAAGCAAATAGGCTTCCGTACTTCCAACTTTTCTTCACATGCTACAGCTAATGCCCTTTCATCTTATGAATCTGGTGCCATTTTTAGGGTATTATTAGTTTCATATGTTTGGTTCCTCATGCATCACAACCTTTGAGAGCATTGGTCACTATTATTACAGATTCAGCACGTAAAATTTTCAGTAATTTTGTTTTCTGTAATTTCTAAATTTATATAGCAACTACATATACTTATCACAGAAGCGTCTTTATGTGCTAGAGTAAGTGGTACTTTGATGAATTTTAATATTTGAATAAAACTAGTTTCCAGAGAGGCATTTATCCATAAAATGCTCTAAAGAGTCACCAAAAGCAAAAACCTATAATTATAATTCCAGTTAAAGTAAATAATTTTTATAATTCTGAATATATTTGGGGGAGAAAAACAGCTAAGTGGTTAATTTGATGACAATTATTCCATTTTATGTAGTGCTTTAAATACTAAAGTGTTAATTTGCACAATCTTACTTGAATCTCAGTAAATTCTCAAAAGGTAGGGAAAACACAGCTAATATAAATCCAACTTGGTCATTATTTTATCCTGGGACATTTTGACTAAAGAAAACCAAGACCAGGTCTACATATTTCTTGCATCTTTTTAGTAACCATGTTTCTACTTCATTCAGTCCCTTTTCTTCTGTGATAATTTCCACAGGATGAATCAGAATGAGTTCAGGATATATTACTCTGTCATAACACACCCGATAGTCCTGTATTTTTTAAAGAGTTATGTGACTTGAGTAGTTATTTGAAAACTCTAATAAGTGATGAAAAATAAACTGCATTCAATTTTTTATCTTACATAATGCTAACATTCCTCTTTTTAAGGATAAAGCTATGCTAGAATAAAGCAAGAACCGTTAATCACAGTAGCACGGTTAAAGCATAGACCTCTTCTCAGAGAACATATTTGGGTCATGCCAATTGATCTCTTCTTATCATTAGAAATAGTGATTTCACTTGTGGTAACTAATGGAATATTTCTCCTTCACTGTATGCTAAGTAGTGCCCCATTTCTACACTATTCTTAGCAATTCACTCTTTCTGAAAGGCAACCTGCCAGCTTGAACACAAACATCCTTGCCTGATAAACTATACCTGCAACATTATTTGTTTTATTCTGTCCCCAAAATGCAGTAACATTTTGCCATGATGAGTTTATTCTTTCCATTTAAATAGAGCTAAAACTTGCCTTTCAAATTGCACAGTGGTATTAAAATACAAAAACAGAAGACAAAGTGAAACAAATGCTTTTATGTTAGATTTTTCTTAACTATGTAATTAATTCTGTCTGAAGATGTACTAGCAGTGTTTCACCTATACTAATCATTGCGTGAACATCAGTGAAGGGCAATAGTGAGTAGATAGGCTTTAAATCAAGGCAAATGTGTGTCCTAATCCTGTATCAGCCACTCTCTTTGGAGCTATGAGTCTGAATTCAGTGAATGTCAATTTTCTCAAAGAAGAAAGCAAATAGCAAAAATACTAATACACCTACAAGGTTGTTGCAAGGATTACAGCTATTGAATCTATTCAGAATGCTTTTATCATATTTTTGGAATGAAAATATTAATATAGCTTTCAAAACATTACTTCAAGGTGTGTATGTAACTAATTCACTCTTGTAATAATTCTTGTGCTATGCAACAAATCATCAAACTTAGTGGTTTGAAACCATGCTCATGTATTAATATTACCTAATACTTCCTACAGATAGAAGTGAGAGCTGGCTAAGCTGACTTCTCTGCTCAAGATCTCACAAGGCTGAAATCAGGTGTTGGCAGGGCTGCCATCTCACGGCGGGGGGGGGGGGGGCTTGTCTTGGGAAGGATTTGTTCCTAAGCCCCACCAGGTTGTTGACGGTCTTTTCCTTATGGCTATAGAATTCACAGCAGCTGGCTTCTTTGATGACAATAATGGAGAGAGAAAGCTACCCTTAGTTTGATTCACTAACTAAAGTAAAGGACTGAGCCCTCTTTTAAATAGATGGCCTGTTTAGGTCAGGCCATCTAAGGTGATCTCCTTTTGATTAACTCAAAATCAACTAATTAGAGACTTCAATTAAATCTGCAAGTGCGTTTATTTTTGCCATAGTACATTAGGTCTGCCCATATTCAAGTAGAGAGAATCATACAGAGGTGTGATTTATTGGGGATCACCTAAGGATGTGTACCTCATGGTCCATTTTAGTAAAAAATGTATACATTCTGGGTAGAAGAAGCAAAGACTAAAACAGGAAAAGAAAGAATGGAAGGAATAAGTGATAATTTTGAATACTTTCCCTTCCCTTAAGCTTTAATACTTTTCTTTACCTTCCTGCATATCACTGAAGGTGGGAGATTACTTGGACCTGTAGCTTGAAATGCAGAGGCAGTCTAATAAACGCTCAGAATTCTTTCTCAAATCCTTTTTTGATATAAAGGATTTAAGAGTTTTATGAAAGTTGTGCTATTTTTGGCAAGTGATTTTAAATCACTTTGGAGTCATATTCTATATAGCATAGTCTGAGTCAAACACTTAGAAGAAAGAAAATAATTCAGAAGAAATTTACTTCTGAACTCAAAGTTTGTGAGTACCTACAAATTTATCTTCCTTTTCTTGGTACTTGATGAAAGTTACATCTTGTACAAATTCTTTGAAGACTAGATTGTAGGTAAAATTGTGAAATTGGTTAGGTTTCTCCTAGTACCTATACTTCTAGATTTCTCCTAGAAGTATAAAATACTTCTCTGTATTTTATGTTTTCATGATAAATTGATTTTTTTCACTATAGAATATTTTAGAAATAATAAAGTTTATGAGATGAATCAAAATCCAAACACATTCTCATTCATTACAATAAAAAAAGTTATGCAATGATATATTTATTTCAAGTTATTTTTATGTCGATTTTTGTGTTGAGCTTGTTTACTTGTTTTACATACATATGGTCCTAGTAAATATATGACTAAATTTTGCAAAAGCATTTTATTTGCTTTGATTATATGAACATTTTATGACATCAAAAAGCATTTATTGAATCTTCAGTATACCTAAGTGTACCACTAGGAGATAAAAAAAAATCAGTCTTCAGAAATGAGTTTTCTAGAAGCACTAAAATAAACTGACAAACTTATAGAATTACTACATTTTTATGCTAGGGGTATTGGATATTTGTAATTATTTTCTTACCATGAAGAACTGAATTACAAATATTTTATTTACATCAAATTGTATCTGAACTATTTTTTCAGCTTTAGTACTATTAGATATGAAGTATAATTACTTGGCCAAATGTATATTGAAATATCTTTACAGCTCTCATATGCTTTCCAAATATTTTCATGGACATGTCCAAGGCACACACTTAGCCATACTCTGACTAGCTTTCAATAGCCACCCCCAAATATCTACTACATTTTTTTATTAATAATGTCTCTACATTTCTCTTTCCTATCCCAATCTCCCTTCACAGTGAAGTCTTTCCCAGTTTCAGCTTCTAGTCAGCACTTAATTTTTAGCATTTGTTACTTGACATACTCATGAGTGATATGATTGAAGTGCAGAATTAAGTATCTTACAGAAAGTTTGTCTACATTTCTGTAATCTTCTTAGCTTCTTCATAAGTATGCTTATATCATTCAGAGGATGATAAACATAAGTAACATGATGTCAAAATAATTTTCTTGTGATACATCTAAAAATTAATTATGACATATAATTACCACATTTTGATTATCATACATAAAACTAAAGAATATACTTCATACATTTAGGCACACTTTTTTTTCTTTATTGAGAATGTTTTTTTCTTGAACTCTCTAATTCTGAATTATCTTCCTAGATTGTTAAAATATGTTTTCTATCAGTTCATAACTCCCTCTGGTTCCTAAACATTTCCTTTATTGCTTGGCACTTTTCCTCTATGATATATTTCCTTGAATTAAAATGTACTTTTAAATAACTTTTTACAATGGAGACATATTTATTCTTTCAACTAGTGATGGAAAGCCTAATATATGATGAACATATATCACTCTGATGCATGATGTTCTTATGGTTCTCTCAAAGAGATTACAATATGGTGTAAAAAAATTAGAGCTGTGAGACATACACAGAGGTTATGTATGATAAAGATCTGAAATAGTTCAATGAGAAAACAAAGGAAGAAAAGCACAGTCATGCATATTCTTTTTTAGAAGCAGAATTTTACTGAATGTTAATTGCAGCATTTCAAGATTCCATCAAGAGACCTAAGATGCTAAGTAGTGAAAAACTCTTTTAGTATTCATGGAAGGAGACTAGGAGAGCCAAAATTAGGGAGGTAGCAATGAGAGGGAAGGGAACTCACAGATTTAAGAGATGTTCAAAATATAGAATTAAAATAAAATAATTAACAAATAAGTGTGCTGTATACCAATATGGGACATATAGAAAAAAGACTAAATATTGAGAACAGTGTAATTATTACCATTTGCAGCAGTTTTAACTGGATCTGTTCATGGGTAAAGAAGAGAAAACTTTGAAGAAGCCAGTTGGAAAATAGCAATGGCTGTTTATAATCTTGAGAGTAAGACCCTTGTGAATGAGAGAAGAATAGTCTAGAGCTGTGTTGTTCAAAAATTTGAAATACAAATCCTTAATTGTACTTCTGTACTGAAAGTGCTTAATAGCCCCATGTGACCAAGTGGCAACCATATTCATCACAGAGAGTTATATTGACAGCACTGTTCTAGAAAACTATAGATTATTAATGTTAATGAAAAACCTGGAATGTTCAGAGAGATGGCAGGATAAAATCATGAGAATTTGGCACTATAAAATAAAATAAAAATACCTTTTAAATAATCATCTACATACCTCTAAGATGTAAAACAATAATTGCTCAACATATTTATAAGCCTCAACTACCTTTTGGACACAGTTTAAAAAGTTTTACATTTATGAATCTTTTGGAACTGTAAAATTTTGGAACTATAATTATAGTACTTATAGAAGTACTTTGAGGAAACATCTCTTTCAGGTGGCAGATATAATCAGTAAAGTAGGAATGAGATCATAATTTGACAAAGTTTAGTTCTACCACCTATGAAAATTATGCAAGCACATGTTTCTTTACTACAGGGAGAACGTAGACTAAAAACAAATTGTAACTCCCCTAGTAGCTCCATCCCATCTACTCAGAATCAAAAGGTATGTGTAGGTTCATTGAATATCATACACAGACTACCATATTCCTCAGAGGTTTGATTCATCAAAATTGTGGTGCATTTAGAGATATTTTAACCCAGTATTATTTCATGATAAAGTTGTGTTGGACAACTTAAACTGAAATAATACCTAGTAAGTCTCATTATATCCTAGCTAGTAAAGGATATCCTCTCAGTTCCTCAAATTAGAACTTCCTGGACATCTTTAATTCCTTTATTTTATGGAAGATGCTTTATTGAGGCAATGCTCTAAGTACTTTGCACGAATTAGCCATTGATTTTTTAAAGACAGATTAGACTAAATGTCTCAGGACTTACAGCTATGGAAGAGCAAGATCAGTATTGAACACAGGCATCCAGACTCCTCAATACTTATTTTTATCACTTTTTTATGTTTCCAAATGCACCTGGGTGACAAAGCACCTTTTGTACATTTTGGCATATCCTTCTTGGGCTCATAGAATCTCCAGTATGGCACAAGTTTTATGAGAAAGTTTAGATTTATTGGCTTACTTTTATGAGTCATTCTAAACAAGAAAATTTTTATAAGAACATATTAGTTTGAGATATATTCCCATTAATAGGGACCAAAATAAGTCCTAGGACTACATTGTATCATCTTCTAAGGAAAACAATTTATGGTATGTTAATGAATTTTATTAAAGATGCTATTATTTCTCTCCACCAAACAAGCTAAAATGAAGCCTATGTGCTGATTTCTATTTCTCATAAACCATGACACTGAGAATGCCATGAGGTACAGACAGCTTTGGTAGAAAGACTAATAACCAAATCCTGCCACATCTCCCAATCACAATAATCATTGCATGAATGGCATGTGACTCATTTGTCTAATCAGAGTGAATCCTAGGAGTTTTGCAGAAACATGAAGAAATGTTCTTTACTTGACTGGAACTTGGGAGGGTGTAGAGCTGGAGCTGTTGAAATGTTAGGCACATGTGGTTTAAAGTAAATCCAATGTTGAAAGTAAATGATTCTACATTTGGGTCTAATACCTCAGTCTATTTAAAGATTGGCCTTCACCCAGCCTTACTCCTGGTCTTTTGAGTTGTGAGTTAATATATTCTCCTTAATTGTAAATTTATCTTCCTTGAGTTTTTGTTGTTGTTTTTGTTATTGTTTTTTTTTTCACTAATAAGCAAAGCTTATAACCAAAACACATGGTCTCCTTAAGGCTGTGCTAGCACTCTGTTGTTGATCTTGCTTTTGTTTCTATCCTCAAGATACACTGACCTTTAAATGCTTCCAATCTGGGAAGAGAGTGGCCATGTTAAGTGTCTCTGTGAGTCTAAAACGAAGGCTCTGAGGTGGTCATAAAGCTGAAATATGGATCATTATCTGTCGATAAAATATTAGTTATAATACGCACTGTTTGTGAGATTAAGTGATTTGATTTAAATTTGAAGTCTAAATTTTGAATTTAAAATCTAAGTTGTTCATGCAGCATTGGATGTAGTCACATTACTCCTCATTCCCCCAACTCCACCGTTATCACATATTGTAAGTATCTCAACTCCATGTGACCTTAAACATTAACTGTCAGATACGAGGAGGTAATGGCACATTGAAAACATGGGATGTCACTTCAGTAATAATAAGGGACAAAGATAAAAAAATATATTGAAAGTTTCATAGTCTGGAAGTTACCAAATTTTATGTAATGCTTTGGGCGAGGGGTGAACTACATACTGCTTTACGTTAGAATTTCTCAATCCTCTTTATACCAAAAAGCGAAATCAGAAAAATATTCCTTTTACTTCCTGCTGAGTCATATGAGATAACTACTGCTGCACACCACAGAAAGCCAACTTGGGGTTGTTGATATCAATCTGTGTTCCAGTGTAAGACTTAAAAGAAAGACTCAATGAGAAACTAGGTCATCAGAGAAGACAGACTGGGAGAATTTGAAGCCAACACTATCTGGATATAGTATTTCCTGCTCAAAATAATTAAAGAGGGAAAGAGAAAAATAATTATTTTGGATCTGGAAGGAAGATTGCTTAACAGTTCATTCCAGCTTGAGAGGACATCAATGCTTTGAAAGAACAGATCTGGAAAACGTATTTAAGTCATTTGCTTTTGATCTCAACAAAACTTTAGAAAAACATAAACGAAAGATAAATATGTCATTGAAAAACTACTGATGAAAACGAAACTGGATAAGATAAAATATAACTGTATAAAAAAATAGAAAACTGATAGAAATTTTAAAATGCATTTTACATAGATAAGAACAGAAATGATAATAAAAAATGCAATCAGTAATTTAAAGGATAATCTTAAAATGCTCTTCTAAAATGCAAAAGAAAAAGAGGTTTGAAAATAAGATTTAAGGTGATTACTGTACAACAGAAAAACTTGGAAAAACCATAACCAAAAGAGATGCTTAAGAAGTACCTGAAACAAATGGAATTCTCTTGTCTTTTAAACACATAACAGGAATTATTACCAAGTTAGGTGTGTCTGAGACATAATTGTTTTTGAGATCAATAAATATAAGAAAAAATACCTGCAGGTCTGGACTTCTCCACAATAATAAGTAGAAGAGAATAAGGGAATAATTATGATATCATTTACTGAGCATTGAAGAAAATGTTTGTGATCTAATAATATTTTCTATCAAGTTGTTCACTTGTAAGACTATAAAATTAAAATAAAATTCTTGTTTTCTAAAATTATTCAAAGTCATTTTTGAATCATCTGATATAATATTAAGTATTAATAAAATCAGGAACTTACAGTAGTGCTTTTAGAGGCCTGTCATCTTAGGTAAAAAATAGCATAGGGGTAATTTAAAAATTTAAATGTGATGCTCTGCCTTGTTGCAACACAGTGCAACACATAGATGATGCATTATAGAATTGTATACTTGAAACCTATATATATAATTTTACTAACCAATGTCGCCCTATCAAATTTAATAAAAAAATCACTCCAACACAATATATATAATTTGTGTTTTAATTATTTCCTAGTTTTTCACAATGGTGAACTTAAGGATCTATTTTTACTCTCACTGATGTCTTCTTTTATGACTTAAGATGCACCTTTTGATTTCCCCAGCAAATTAAAAGTAAATTTTCTAAATTTATGGGATGTAATTGCAATGATAACATTGAAATTATTTAAGGTATTAGTCATTATTGAAATGCAAATCAATTGTTAATTTGACTTGGAATTGCTTAATGAAATTGAAATTTCCCATAGAAGTCATTAGTAACTGAATAGATAATTGCAAAAATTACATTGTTAAAATTTGTCAAATATTTAACAAAAATAAATAGCAGATGTAAAGGTTTTGTTCTCCTTGGTAGAGTTGAGATCGGTAATTTCAGATTACTTAATGAATCCATTAATCTATTTTATCTTCTATAGTGTGTATTATGTGGTTATCATTGTGTTCATTTTACTAGGGTGTCTACCAGGTGAACTGATTGTTATGATTTATTCATTAACTGCAACAGATACTACTAATTGCATTATATTCATTATATTTTGGCTTCAGTATTATCTACATAAGTAGTTTGTAGTTATTTTTCTTGCATAATTAACTAAATGAACTAAGAGTTCAGAATAATTTTAAGAGGAATCATGAATCCATGTAAAAAGAGTGTCTCATAATTACAAGACATACTCCTGGGGCAATCATTTAACCTATTAGACTAATTTGCTTTCCGCCTATAAAACAGGTGGAATGGAGATAACTGTTTAATTCATGTTTTTTTGTTATTATATATTAGAATATGTATGGTATTGCTCTATAAACTAGATATACTGTTACTATGTACTGTTTTAAAATTTCTTGCTATGCTATCAAAAATTTCAAAATGAGATCAAAAGCTAGTTTTATGGTTACTGAAAAATAGTTGGTAAGATTATCCTATTAATATTTGAGTAAAAAGAGATTGAATTTAGATAAGCTGATACCCTTAATAACTGGGTTAATAATGTACAGAGCATACATCAAGCAAAGATGGACAGAATTGTTAATGAAGAGTAAGATATGTAGCAATATTATAGATTTTCCAGGCCAAGAGGTGAATTTAGTATATCATTTATGTGCTTATTAACCATTTAAAATATTTTTTAAAATACATTTTTAGCTGGTGGATCATCCAAACCAAGTAGAAGTAGATATGGGGTAGGAGCTGATTCGGTCTATGAAACCATAATTTGCTAACTCCTGGCATAGAACAAAATTTTCTTTTTTTTTTTTTTTTTTTTTTAAATTTGAAACTTTTATTTATTTATTTATTGATTGATTGATCGATTGATTGTTAGGCTTATTGGGGTGACATCTGTTAGCAAGGATTACATAGGTTTCAGGCATACAATTCTACAGTGCATTGTCAACTTGATGTATAATAAGTTCACCACCTAATGTGACCTCTCTTTCCATCACCTTATATTTAGCTTCCCCCCCTCCTCTCCCACCCCCTCCCCTTTCTCCCCTCCCTAACCCACTCGTCCCCAAATAAACATTAAACTATTGATTGTGTCCATAGGTTATTTGTTTAGAACAAAATTTTCTACATTGTAAAAAGCTAGCTCTTCAAACCTTCTTTTAAAAAATCACTCCAGTGAATCTTATATTTCCTTGGAAACAATTCTTGTGTATTTATCTGATTGGCATATGGAAAAAACAACAGCAATTTTTGCATAAGGAATATATGTGGAAATCAATGAGATTGTAATTTTTCTTCACTTTGTAATCCAAAAGTATGTTACAGAACCTGAATTTCCCTTTGTAGACATTTCAATTCAACAGTTGTATATGAGAAAGATTTTTACCTCTAGAATGCCTTCCACAACTTAGTAACTAAAAGAGGTAATGAACATTTAATTCAACTGGAAAATAAATTTCAATCTGAAAAGAAGATATTTGCTTATAAATAGTAATATTTTACCTTTTTCCAATGTGAAAAACAAGTCTGCCACTATACAAGCACTTTTGTCACCCATACATTCACTGAGTTATGACCCATGCTGCTAGAGTAGTTAAGTTCATCAGATGTAATAACTGCTGCTGACATTCTCAAATGGAAACAGAATGTAGTTCTCTGATGATCTGAAATGTTAAATAGAAGATTTTTAAGAAAGATTTTGATCTTATCTTAAAATTTGAGTTATATCTTGACAACCACTTTTTAAATCAACTCTAACAATCTTATTTGGTACAAAAATACCTTGGAAAGACATTTGAATTTAAATATTACTTGCATTACTACTATTATGTAGACAATATTGTTATTGGCTATTACAATGTTCAACTTTCCTTTTAGCCTAAAATTTTTACCTTAGAGCATCATGCGTAGGAAAGTAGTGTAGACCCATTCCACTCTTTGGGGATGGTAACTTTCAGGGATGAGGAGTCTAATGCAAAGTCTTACTCCTATTAATTGGACAGTCATCTGGCCTGAATTGAAAAGCTTTGAAACATTAGTGTAATAATAGCTATCTAAATCAATATGACCTGTTTTTAATTCCTTTAGAATATGAAATATGAAAGACATTGATCTTCTATAGTCTAGGCTTCATGTGAGACACTATAAATTGCAAAGACTGGGTATAACCTCTAATTAACTAATTAAAAATTAAATGAAAAGGTTATCAAGTACCTACTATATTTCAAATGCTGTAGTGGATATTTAAGTATTTCTGTGCATGAGACATAGATCTCTGAGGAGAAGCTAATATTCTCACGGTGGTTTGGGCTCTTAGTCATAGCATGTGCAGCCCAGTTACAATATAAGTAACAATGGAGATTAAGAGAATTTGGCATGAATTTTTCTGTATTTGACTATTGCAATCTCTGTTTTATGATTGACATGTAGCTATGATTCTTCTTCCTGTTTTTAGTCCTTTGTTAGGTTTTCTTGATTGCTCATGTCACCTACTTTATAAAGACCCTAAGGAGCATTTTATCCCTTTCATTCTAATTTTACTAGTCGTCATAGTTTCCTGAACTGGTAAAAGAGTTATTAAATCTTCTAAACAGTATTGCTGTTCTCTTCCTTTCAGAACTGAGCCCCTGCTCCAAAAAAGATGGTAAATATATCTTTGCCTGGCAAACATTATACATACAAACATAACAATTAAGATAATTGATCAATGAGATGTGAACATTAAAAAAATCTGTATTTTTTATTACTCAGTATATCATCTCAGAAAGGAAAAGAAGTTGAGTGGAAACAATCTGCTTTCCCACTATTCATAAATTGGATTAAGTAGCAAATAAGTCAGAGAGAGTATCCCCTCTATTAACAACATTAATCCTGATGAAGCAGTGGAGAAATACGTGTAATGAGAAGAAACAGTCGAGAAGACTAATTCCCATATGATGAGACTGTGTTTATGTACATGTTGCTTATAAAGTATAAAGAACAAATTTTTAATACATAAAATATTAAATATATGACTAAGAAACATTCATATTATGGTCCACAATGGATCATTCTTTCATATTTTTGCCAACCACAAATATACCAGTAGAGAAAAATTTACATTGTGAAGGTTTTTTCATATCAGACCAGGCAGACAGTGGTAATAATAGTGAAAAATAGAAGTTAAAAAGACCACTCTTCCTTTAGATTGTGGGGAAATGAGATCTAAGTTAATGGGTGACTGGTGGTAGGGTATACTCTTTAGAGAAATCTGGGCATTGATTCTACTTTTTCAATTTTGGTGAAAACAGGATGACTAAATTTGGTCTAAAAAATGTATAAGCAAATATTGGTAAAATATGACTTCCATAGAATTTCAGCATTTTTAAAATGTAAATTAATCCAGAATTAAGATGAAAACCATAAATATAAATGGTTTGTGGCAAAGCATTTAAGATTTTATTGGAGGATTTTTTCCTTTTGTTTTTTCAGATCTAGAAAGTCCACACTTTGCAGTGAAGTTCATCTTGGGTGAATTAAAATTGATATGAATCCTTTGTTACTACTCTCTTTGAAAGGTGATACCTATTTTCTCACCATTTGAATCTGAGATTGCCCTAAAATTGGTTGAACAAATGAATGTGGTAGAATTTACACTCTTTAATTTAAGAAACTAGGTCTTAAGAGATTTACAGGTTATCAATGCATGAATAACTTATTCTTGAAACCTAGTCACTATGTTGTGATGAAGATCAAGTAGCCATGACAAAGAGAACTGAGACACTCTTCCAATGGTCCCAGGTAGGTTGAGACTTTCAGCCTTTTCAGAGAGGCCAGTTTGAATTTAGCTCCAGCCATCCTTACACCCCAACCAATTGAAGTAGAAAAAACATATGTGATTAACACAGAATTATAAAAAAATAAAAAATTATTGTTGCCTTAAGGAGATAAATTGGGGAGAGAGTGTTATTGTTACTATAAATTGGCACCTGGGTATAAAATAGGACCATAAAAAACCAAAAAACAAATGGAAAGCATTGACTTTGTGTGTGCGTTACAGTTGGAGGCCTGAAGAGCAGGGAGAAGGCTAGAAAGGTAATAAGTAAATTGCTATTAGGGTGTTGATAAAGCATGAACTAAGTTATGTGCTGGCAAGAAAATAAAAGAAATTTTTAAAAGTAGCTTGTGAACTTTTGGATCTAAGTGTATTTCCAGGCCAAAAAAAATGACATAAAAAATGAACTGTTGGGTTTCAGAAAGAATCTGCAATATATTTTTTCATCCCAAGACTTGAATTTATGAAAAACAAAGCTATTTCTTATTCTCGGGCTTTCTCTATAACAAAAGATACTCACAGTAAGAAATTACTTCAGGGAAATTATAAAACATAGGGTGCTGCCAGTTATAAAAATACTCAAGTTCAAAATGAAGTCAAGTGTGTGACTACATGACCCTTCATGGTGGTGTACCCTAGAACCTCTATACTTCACTGAAAAGCTTGTAGGACTCTTGAGGGTACGTGTGTTTCACAGACTCATTTAAATAGATAAAAACTTATATGAATTTTAATGGCATTGTCTCACAGCCCATAAATCTCAGGCTAAAGTAGAAAAATGCTTACTTCATAGAGATTTGTACATGTGATATTTCTCTAATTGAGTGGATTTAAAGTTTGATGCATAAGAAGCCTAGACAGTTTTTAGAGGAACTGTAACAGCTTGAAAAAGACAGCAATTTAAAGTAAAAACGAGCCTTTTGCTTCCAATATTAATGGTCAAGAAACAGATTGATAAATACAGGACATTTCCAAGGAAAACAAGTGTTAGAAGGCAAAAAACAAGAACCCTGAAAATGAAGCTTGAAGTCATGGATGGTCATTGCTTGAGAGACAAACTAATACCTAATCAGAAAACATGTCCTGCCTTGTTTTCACTATCGTTTGTTAGATGAGTGGGTAAAAGATAAATGGCCTTTTAAATTTAAAGGTTTTTATAGCCATGAAAACACAGGTTCGTTTGTACCTGGACATGATTTAGGTGATAAAATCTAGGAAATCAAGCCTCATCCTGCTGCCTTTGTGGAATGGCATTTTGAAGGATCTTGAAAATGAATGAATGTGTTTTGTACAGGAGTAAAATGTAAATAATCATACACTAAGAGTAGGTATTGGTAAAACAAAATGAACCTGGGCTGCCCTTGTGACTTGTTTTGACTAATATAATGCAGCAGATGTGATGCTGCTGCACTTCTAAGGCTGGACATTAAGAGGTCCACGTATCTACATTCAGCACTCAGAATACTTCTAAGAAAGCAGGCATGATGCCCTGAGGAACTACATGCAGGCACACGGAGAAGTCCACATAAAGGAACTCTGAGGAAACTAGCTGACAGTCCCAGCTGAGTTCCTGGACAGCAGACTGCACCATACCGCCAGTCATGAAAGTACAACACCAAGTAAAGCAAATGAGCCATCAGGTTAACTCAAATAATTTAAAAAATTATTATTATTTTGAACTTGTATGTTTTGAAGTGGTTTGTTGCTAAGTAATAGAAAACAGAAATAAGAATCAAGATAATTTGTGTTAAAGTACAACAAAATTTAAGTTATTTAAATAATTTACACTTAAAACAGCCCTCCAAAATATGCTTCTTCTCTTCTTGCTCTCAAGGGGAATGATTATTTCTGATAATTTGATTAAATAAAATCAGTATACTAATACAACCTTTAGTATGTGTGTGTGTGCATGCATGTACACAGGTGTATTTGTCTTTTTGCTGATATACAGGCTTTATTACAGATTTAATATGTGTTAATATCAGTGTGTCTACATGTGAGTGTTGGAGATTATTAGAATAAACCACAAATTATTCTCCAGGATAATATTTCCTCACTAATCTGCTATATCATTTTCCTAACTATTTCCTCTAGGAAAAATAAATGTATATTTTCTGTCCCTTCTTTCCAATCACAGCTCTTCTCACTTGTCTCAACATATCTTAGATAATGTCTCATCTTCTATCCTTTTTCTTTATGAGTTAATGCATGATATTACTTTCCATGTATTTAAGTTTAAACATTTTATATTAAATAAATCTTTTTATGATTACTTTTAGCTCAATGTTATATTTAAGAGATTCATCTACACAAATCAATCGCTGTTGCATTCACTTTCAAAGTAGTGAAAATGGCATGCATTATCAATTCTCTACTTGAAAGAAGATTGTTTCTAAATTGTCCTGTTATAAACAATGCTGTGAAGATTTTTACTGTTCATTTCTCTCAGTGTTCATAGGGGAAAAGTTTTCATTGTGTATATACATTGTTTGAGTCACAGAATATCACATACATTTTCAATTAACTAATAATGCCAAAATTTTCTTTGAAGTATATACTTGCAACAAAAGCATATATGTTTGTTTCTGCATGTCTTCATCAACCATTGGTGTTATTAGATTTTATAGTGTTTTCCCATCTAATGTCCAGAAAATGTATCTTAGTGTTTTATAATATTTCTTTGATAGATGCTTATATATAAATTTGTATTTTATTATGTAATATACATATATACGTGTGTGTGTGTATGTGTTTGTATATATGGTCTATACAAATAAAATAAAAACAAATGAAATAGACTAATAAACATCAATTTTAAGTGAATGTTTACCTGAGATAGAAATGAAGAAGTGTGATTTTCGAGATAGGGTTAGAATACACACACACACACACACACACACACACACACACACACAACACACACATATGTGTATATATATGTATATATGTCTGTGTGAGTGTGTGTGTAATATTTTTAACTTAATTATATGTTTAAGCATGTGCATTAGCATTACGTTATTAATGCAATTTGATACCTTAATTTTATACTTTTTAATAGTGTAAGATATTTTAAATTTTAATTTTATAAAAACAATTCATATGTACTCATTGTGGCAGACACACTTGGCCACCCTTACCTACGACTCACAACAGAAATTATCACAGTCACATTATTCTTTTACAGCCTCTTTTGCTTTAAAAGAGGGTCATATAGTCATGCTGTAAATAGTATAGATATAAAAAGTCTGCTAGAAGAATCTGGTACATTGTTTCTTTGCTAATGAAAAGAATGAACCATAGAAACAGAGTTTGTGTCATACTGGCTGGCTTTCCCTACTTCCTGGCTGTGACTATAATTGTGATACTGAGATATGAAAGACTTCTTGCTATCAGAGGACAAAAAGTCAACATTATGAGAATTCTAGAGATGAAGAAGAGTTTGTGGTAATATTTTTAAACTATTGAACAACACCTGGATTACCAATATGTAAATTTTTTGTGATGTACAAGGTCAGACAATTTTGGGAACCCATCCTAGACAAAGTGCTACCTACCTCATTGCTGAATATCACTATGGTCACCTTCAAAGTACTCCCCTTGGGAAGCAGTGCACCAACGCCAGCACCTAGTCCACCCTTCCAAATAATTTTGGAACTTTTTCTGGCATGGCTATCAGGGCTGTTGTTATACCCCAAAAGTGACAGTTATGTTCACAAACTTGCCAGTGTGTACTTACGTTGGCACCACTTGTATGAACAACTAGGTAAGGTGTCATAACCTTGGCAAATACAATGACAGCTCTAATGGCCATTCCAGAAAATGGCCATTCACTCCTTTGCCACAGTTGAATAAATTTTATATTAACTCAAAAGTTTTAAATCAATGTTAACACATTGTTTTTTTCTACTGTAAGTCAGTGACAAAGAGGTAATGTTCACTGAAATTTACTTTGAGGGCAACATTTTAAAGAAATATCTCTTTTGGATAAATATAAAGAACCTCCACATTTTCTTAAAATGTATTCATGGGGTTACATGTGAAAAGTTAGAACTGTTCAAGAAATTGATATTTAATTAAATGTACAAGTGATTTGACACAATACAGTAGCCCCCCCCCCGCCCATTTGCAGTTTCATTTTTAATTGGGCAACTTTAGTCTTTACTCATTCCTCTGTATACCTTCACCTATTAATCCCTCAACATTTCTCACCTGAGATCTACTCAGTCATCGGATTTTTGGTGTCAGCCCCAGTTTGGAAGCAATTTGGAGTACTCTCTTAGTTTTCTTTTTCTTTTACATGCTCTTTTGGTCATTAACCATAACACACAATCTAACAGGGAAGGGTCAATATACTATCAAGCTTGTATTACAACCTAGCCATTGGTATGTTGCTATTCAGTTAGCTCACTGACCTCTTAGTGAGCAGTCATGATCTGAATGAGCTATAAGTCATGCAACAGCACTTTCACGACATCTTCCAGCATAGCAGGGCTTCATAGAGCTATCTGCTCATGAAAGACATGGTGTAGACCTCTGTGCTAGAGTGTATGGCTTGACCAGTTGAACAAAACCTATCTTCCTTCAAAGCAATGGAAATTATCACCCCAGTGAACTTCCATTCTTATTGAGCGTTCCTGTATTAAGCTCTTGTTTATTCTATTGGTGCTCACTGAGAATTGATTTTTAAAGGGCTACTGCCAACTCTAGTTTATGTGCTATAGGGTTACTGTGAATTGGCTGCTCAGCTTTTCATGCCTCTGAACCTTTTTTTTTTTAATTGAGGGATGAGATTTTAAGTGATTTTTTTTTTCTGTCTGTCATACTCAGGAAAACACAGTCCTTTTTTCATCACAAGAGAGTTTTGAATACGGATTGGTATCTGGCTTGAGAGGTGATCTGTAGACTTGGTTATGTGTATTCATTAAAATACAATTTCTGCTTGAATCCTTTTACTTTAACAAACTTTATTCTAGATTCGACTTCCTAAATTCAGTTGTCTTATCTTTTTTTCAATATACAGACTTTACATTTCTGATTTTAACCATTACCAGTATGATTTGATGATGGATTCCCTCTCAGAGTAACTTAAATAGGCATCATATATTTCCTAATTTTAGAAATGCCCTTTATTAGACATTTTTTATACCTAATTATCACAAATTAGCACAGTTTCTCTTACATATTTCAGCTTCTGAACTTTTAGCCTGAAGTAAACTGATTCCCTTGATCAGCCCATTAGATATGATATAATATTTTTAGCCATTCCTAGTTTAGTTATTCTCACATTTTCATTATATAAGGAGTAGAATTAGTAAAAGACACAGAAACTGGAAACCATTTTAGCAATTTTAATAGATGGACTTAAAGAATTATTTGAAGGACTGGAAGATCAGATTCTAATCTGAGACTCTTTGAGTAATCAAATCAATCCTTAGGCGAACAACTTGCTTTCAGGCTGTCACTGGAGATGAGTCAACATCAAGAAGTCATAGTGCAACAACCTCTAATACACAGAAAGCTAGAGAATGGACATCCAAAGCCACTGGCCAGAGATTAGTCACATTAAAATGCTGAAACAATTGCAACTGTCTCTTGACACAAGGAACTGGAGAATGGACATGGCATCAGAATGCTGGTATAGGAAACTTTTATTTTTCCAAGAACGAATAGCTGCAATATGGAAAGATAATTGTACTCCACTTCCATGTTCCAAATGTCTCAGGGCTGCATCTAATTGGCAGGACTTAATTCACAACTGAATCTTTGGGTAAGGAGGAAAATACAGTGTTCAATAATCATTCAAAATTGTAGGATGGTTTAATCATAGTTGAGACAGCCAATCAAAGGTACCTACTGTAGATATGCATGCTCTTAGTTTTTTTTTGTTATAAAATAAATAATATATACCAGCTCTAAAGGTATAATTTTTCATGAGATTATTGCCAGACACACATTTGATTGTCATTTATATCATCTTTACCTGAATTTGTGCTTTTGTTTTCAGAAAGAAGTGCACTGGCTGCCAGAGTCACCGATGAGCTGAAATTGAGAAGCAAAAAATGTAAGTAATAACTTTGTAGGTGTTGAAAGCATGCACTGGATAAAATTAAATTAACATTAATGGTGAAATTTGAAGATATTAGCCAATTTTTTTTTTGAAATTCCCTGGCTGGAAATTGAACCCAAGCTGTGGCATTGAGAGTGCCAAAGCCTAGCCAGTATACCACTAGGGAACCCCTGAAGATATTAGCCAATGTTTTTATGTTACCGTTATCTTATTTTTCTCAGATTATTAATGGAATTTATTACCTCAGAAGATATTTGTTTACCCAATGATAAGGAGAAAAACATTTTTTCTTGTACATGACAGTAGCTACAATTGAATTTCCAAATAAATTTTGAATCCCATGGAAGAGATAATTGACTTGAAATTTAAAGTATTATTAATTTGAAGAATAGTATTCATTTCATTGTACCAGTCTTATGTCTTTTTTCAGAAATATTGAAATAGTTCTCTGAAAAGAATGGTAGAATAACTTGTACATAATGGCCTTAGACAATATCAAACTTAATTTACTGTCAGTGAGTTTTTAAATCATTTAGCAAAATGATAGTCATTTTATGTATTGCAAAGTCATAGCTAAAGGCAGGATAATATAAGTATTTTCAAGCATATTTTCTTTATTCTTGACCAAAATGTTTTATTACTTAAAATTTCAGATCTGTTTGTTATTTGTAAAATAAAATGAATGATCTATTTTGGATTTAATTATAGATTACTTTCAACATATATTCCTTCATTTTATTATATTATCTTGCTATGGATAGTAAACTTATACATACATTCTTATCATTACAACTAATGCAATTAAAAAGAAAAAAATTTAAAAAGCTAATGACTACATGTTTGCAGAAGTAATTTAAAATTTAATACTTCATAATGACTTGGCAAATTCATAAGCAGTAATTTAATCAAAAAGTTATTATTGACATTGTCTGCTCAGCAGACTTCCATAATACATATAAAATCTGGTGTTTTTTTCTTTTTTTCTGACTTGTTATCTCAACCAATACATGACTCTGATTCAACTTTTCTATCACAAGCAAAAAAGTTCTCAATAATCAATTCAAAAGAAGTTTAATTACTTTTATTTAATGTTCAATAATATCAATGTAATTTCCAAAACCTAAGTATCATTACTTTTTTCTTCATGTTCATAGTAAATTCATTATGCATATTGCTCACAATTTTCAAAAATTTAAGACTTTAAAAGCTAATTTAATAAATTCCTGAGCTCTAATGTATACATTTTTTCATGGACATGTGTTATTAGCTCCTTATCTTCCTATCCTGAGATTGAGTTTTAAGATTTAATGAAACACTAGATTTTCTTGATTACATTTCTTAAGGACCATCTAAATCAACTTTCTCAACTCATAAATATGTAACAATTTTCAGGAAGCCAGGATGGCTAGTTTAGGGAACACACATTGTACCCAGAATTACCTTTCCCAGCCTATCCACATACTGGTGTGAATTTGGAAAACAGATTAAACTTCTGGCTCTTAAAATGTAGTTTATTTTTACCTAATTGAAGTAGTAAACATGTTAAAAAAATTTGAATCTAAAAAAGTAAACCTCTTGTTCACTTTAAAAAAATTTAATGCAAGCAAGTTTAGTGGTCATTAATTAACTGCAAGTAGAAGTGAAGGAACTAACAGTATGTGTCATCACTGATCAACAGTTTTTTCCTTTAAAAAGCTCCTCTTCCCCCAAAATGAATTCAAGTATACCCTTCCCTACGTAAGATGAGTGAATTACAAAATTCCATGATGATGGATTTTCCCAGACAGAATAGTATGGTATCTATACCAACTGATTCCTAACAGGGAAAGTTTAAATAGAAATTTCCACATATTTAAGAGATTTTTACATATCATATAATATCATATCATATATATGGTATAAGTTTTGTTTGCATTTTAATATAAATGTATTTATTTGTATGTATCTGTATCTGCATATATAAGGGTATCCAGAAAAAAAATCCATCCATTGTCAATATAATGAGAATGGTTACGTAGCTGGATACTTTCTGAACATCCCTCATACGTGTGTATCTATAGCAATATATCTATATCTACATCTATATCTTTATCTGTTCATATTCATCTCATTGAGAATTTTGAATTTAACTTGTGTGGAAATGAGCAAACACAAGTAGCATCTTTCTAATTTAGGTGGAGTTAGGACACTTTTGTATCCTCAAAATAAAAGTAAGTTTTATCTGCTTGAGGAAACTGAGAAATGAAAGCAGAAAGCTGGCTGCAAACTGTTACTTGGTTACTAAGAGACACCCAAATTAGAGATAGCATTATTTATTACATCAATCTGGAAGCCTAGACATTGATGGACAGAAAATATTTCTGTATAAACAGTGACTAAAAATTTAAAAAAATATGTATTCTTTGCTTTTCTTTAGCACTTCCCTTTCATGTAAATCAAAAACTCTATGTTTATTAGAATAATATTGAATAAACATTCTTGGTATGAGATGGGAAAAGACAAACTAAAAACTTGAAACCAGGTGTAGAAATGTGAAACTTGAATAAAGATAACAGCAAGAAGAGAAAGAGGCAAACTTTATCACTTGTTTTATTGTCAGCATATCTGAATGAATTATTAAGTATATTTTTGATATTGTATTTGTTTCCTATTGCTGCTGTAACAAATTACCAAACTTAATAGTTAAATAAGCCATAGAATTACCATGTTATAGTTCTAGATATCAAAAGTCCTAAATGGATCTCACTGGGCTCAAATCAAAGTGTTGGAAGGGCTGGATTCTTTGAGGAGGCCCGAAGGAAGAATTTTTCTTTTTTTTTACTTTCTAAAGGTCATTCACATTCTTTGGCTCATGACTCCTTACATATTCAAAGACAGATTTTTTTCATGTAGCATGTTTAGAACACTGGCACTCCTGCCTTCCTCTTTGACTTATAAGAACCCTTGCATTCTGCTGTATCTACCTGGATTATTGAGGATAATCTACCTGTTTTAATGTCTTCTATTTAGCAATCTCAATTCCATTTCTACCCTTAATTCCCTTTGCCCTGTGACATAATTCAATGACAAATTCCAGAATTAAGACATGGATATCTTTGAGGAGCCATTATGCCATCTTAAAAGAGACATGTTGTGTAAGAGACATGAAGCTATTATATTAAATATAATATTTAATCATTAATTTAAAAAATTTATGGTAAGAATGACAGTGAGAATGGGAAGAGGAAAATATAATATATGCAGGGAATGAGGAATGAAAGTGATAAGTGCTAGAGCACCCAAACATCTCTCGCAAGCCCTGTAGTTTTATTAATATAGGAAAAAAATAAGCATCAATTGAATATCTAAGGACAGTCATATTCAATAATTTCCATATAAGTAAAATATGAAGGTTTTTAGCTATTTAAAGAGCTGTTCAACATAAGAACATTACAGTTCCATTTCTAAAAATATACCTCAGATGGCACTAGCACCAGTAAATAAAATAATATATAAAAATGAGGCATTTCAATTTATTGCATCTGTAAAACTTTGAAAACTTTTTATAAAATAATTCTATAGAATAAGTTCAAGTAATTTCATACTTTATAGTGCCAGTCACTTATTTTAGGATACTTCATGGAACTACAGATATTTGAAAGTTAAAAAGTCTCTGTATATACTCATTAATCATTATTTATTTTAATTTATAATTCTACAAAGCACACAGTTTCATATAGTAAGATTTAGAAATTGGGATGAGAAATGAGAAATGTATATGTTTACTTTTCTGTACTATGTGTTCTATTAGCATAATTTAAAAACTCTAATTATGCATGAAATTATATTAGATTTCTTGCTAAATTCAAAGGAAGAAATGTTTTCATGATTTATCCTTTCTTTGGTAAACATTTCTAAAACTGTATTGCAGATACAGCTCATCAACTAAACCTTATGAGAAATGAAATGTATGGGAGGAAAACACTAATTAGCAAGATTTTCTCTCAAATACACATGTGAAACTCCTATTAATGTCAATCACAAGGAGATGTCTTTCTGCAGAATACCCCTAGGTAGAAAGGCACATCTTCCCTTACCTTTCCAATTAGAAACACAGATTTTTTTTTTCTTTAATTGTTGCTGCGTTTACATTCTGCATTACACTCTAGGTCAAAAATCCTTGTTTCCATAAAAAGAGTATATATTATTTAAGTAATTTAGATAATATTTATATTATAAAATGTAGTTTTAAAAAATGGTTTTAAATGAATTTGCTTTATTTTTTTTGTATTCATTAAACTACATGAATACAAAATGTAACTGAACGTTCCATTTAATGGTAGCAAAGATTTACCATTAGTTTCATGTAAAAATAGCTTTCTTGATTCTTTAAATGTTATTTTTAAATGATTATGTTAGAACTATGTACTACAATGCAGACTACACAGGTGTTCTCTATAATCTAGACACACTGCAAGTATACTAATTTAATATATAATTTACTAAATATTGAAGCATTTCACCATGCTGTGGTAAAGTGTATAATCATTCTCCATACTATAAAATATATCAGTGCACACTGTTATTCTTGCTCAGGGCCAAAAAGAAAATGGTGAACAAAAACTAAGCAATGTGTCCCACCAAAAATACACATAACTCGGCTTATCATTTAACCCTTAAAACATATATGCATAGAAAATATAAAAATTATGTCAACAAAGATTAATTTCTTGACAGTAAAAATTACTTCCTATAATTCATATCGATTGTTTTGTGTATTTCATGGTATATATTAACCAGGGTTTGCAAGAGAAACAGAATATATAAAAACATATATTTAGGGTGCCAAAAATGTATACACACTTTAAGAAAGGAAAAAAACTGTCTTAAAATTGTAATATGCAATATATACCAAAAACAAAAGATGAATACAAGACGTATTTGACTTCTGCAATTACAAGGCGTGCTCAAAGTGGTTACCATCAGCATCCAGACACTTCTGACAACAACAAACTACTGTTTGAGCAACATTACCATTACTTAAAATGTATATTTTTTTTTACCCTGGTGTGTGTGTGTGTGTGTGTGTGTGTGTGTGTACACACACACACACACACACACACACACACACACAATATACATATATATGGAGAGAGACCAAGACAGAGATTATTACTGAAATGGGCTTGTGTGATTGTGGAGGCTGAGAGGTCTCTCAGTCTGCCACCTGTAAAATGGAGAAATAAGTATGGCAATATAAAATTCAGTTGAACTCCAGTTCCAAAAACCAGAAGCTCCTATATCCAAGGGCAGAAGAAGATAGATGAGCATCCCAGCTCAATGAGAGATAGAGCACTTGCCTTTCTTTCACCTTTTTCTTCTGGTCAGGCCCTCAATTGATTGGAGGATGTTCCAATCAATTGAGGGTGAATCTTCATTACTCAGTCTACTGATTCAAATACTAATCTATTCTGAAAAAAACTTGCACAACCACACCCAGAAATGATGTTTTATCACTTCTCTGTGAGTCCCTTAACTAGGTCAAGTTGACACATTAAATTAACCATTGCACATGGTGACTCTAAATTGGAGTCATAAATTACTCACAAATTACAGGGCACACGCAGTAACCATGAAATTATTCATAGTTTATATTTATTTATGAGATGATGGCTTAAAATGTATTTGGAAAACAGACTGAATTCACTTCACCATTGACGGAGAGAATCTAGAGTCAAACTTTTTAAGTTAAGATTTCCGAATACATTCTGGCACAAGCCATATAATACCATTTCACCTGGTTTAGTAATCCACTGAGCTGTTATGCACCATAGTATATAAGGGCATAGTGCAGACATTTTATCCTAATTCTATCTCACCAAAAGGTACTTAACAAATTGGGTATCTTTACAGTACTTTGGACATAGTCAATAATTTAGTAGTTATCTGAGGGTAAAGGGGGAGGGGGTAGGGGAGAAGAGACAGGGACACATATATATGGTGATGGAAAGAGAACTGACTCTGGGTGATTAACACTAATACAACACATAGAAGATGCAATGTAGAATTGTACACCTGGAACCTACATAATTTTTACTAATCAATATCACCCCAATAAGTTTAACAATAAAATTTGTTTAAAAAGGAGAAGTGGTTTAAAAAGTGATTGAATGAACTTAGGTTGCAGGTCCAACGTGCAAAGAGCTTGAAAGTTGTCATTCATCTTTGCAACAAGAAAAAGTTGGCAAACTGATAATCAACAGATTTTTTTGGATCCATCAGAGAACTGAATTTTCGGAGACAAATATGACATCATAATCTGGAGACAGAAAAATTCAGTCACAAGTAAGACCTGCTTCCCTGAAACACAAGCTGCTGAAACTATAACCTTGTAGGAATATGTAAATGTAAACTGATCAGTTTCTGGAGGCTGAGTGTGTAGATCAACCTAAACAATCTCTAGGGGCTGCAATTTCAAGTGTGAGTTTTATCCCTAGGGACCCACCAGGGTATCATGGTTAAAAAATCAAGAAAGATCCCCTCATGACTTGCAGGAAGAAGAGAGAAATAATCTTTGCAAAATAAGACCTGAACCTACTCAACAACGAAGGCCTATCCTCCAGGAAAAAAGACCATCAGAATCTTGTCCCAGACCTGTGAGAAAAGGGCATTCCTCCCATTCACTTAAAAGTCAAAGGACGGAGAAAGAGTTAACATGTTAACACCAGCCAAAAAAAAGCTGGAGTCAGTATAGTAATTTAAGAAAAAGTAGACTTTAGATCAAGAAAAATTATCAGATATGCAACCATTTAGTCCTATATAATTTATAAGACCTTTTATCAATTGAAAGATTCAATATTGTTAAGATTTCAGTTCCTACTAAATGATGCTGTGACAAATAGACATCTGTATAGAAAAAAAGAAAAAGAAACTTGACACAGACCTTACATCTTTCTTTTCTTTTTTTTTAAAGTGGTGAAACAAAGAGATAGTTTATTGAGGGGAAAGTCCACTCCAAAGAGGTAGGAGCGGGCACGAGCAAAGAGAGTGGCTCAGGAGCCTACATCTTTCATAAATAACTCAGAATGACTCACAGACCTAAAAGTAAAATACATTACTGTTAAAATTCTTTAAAGTTAGGAAAAATCTACATTACCTTGAATTTCACCATAAATTCATAAATACAATACCAATAGCACAATCCATGAAGGAAAAATTGCTAGGCTGGATTTTTATTAAAATTCTAAATTTCTGTTCTGTAAAAGTCACCATTAAAATAATGAAAAAGCCACGGACTGATAAAAATATTATAAAAGACATGTAATCATAATATTCAAAGAATATACAACACCCCCCCAACAATAGTAAAACAAACATCTTAATTAAACATACCATCTTACTATGAATATGTTTAATAATAGAATATAATGGATTATGGTATATGAGAATTCACTGTTCTATCTTCACAATAATTCTATAAATCTATAATGTTCTAAAATTTTAAAAACTTATTATACAAAAAAGTAATTGAAGAGGTAAAGGGAAAATTAAAACCAAGCACCTTACTCCTAAGTTCTCAATCAATATCATGGCAGAATGGGTCCTGCCACACAGCATAGATGGGGAACATATGAGGTGGCATTACCCAAGCAGTCAAAGGAAGTAGAGCAAACAGCTTTGTCATAATTGAACCACAGTTGCACTTCAAACACATGAATCTATGCAGTGACAAGTAGTCATAAAAATATCCATAGTTGTAGACAGATCGGTGAAGATTCTGGGTCTCTGAAGTAAAGATTCTCAAGTTCAGTGGGGGATATAAAGACCAAATTTAATTCTTACCTCTTCATAAAGAATGTTTGGTTTTAAGAAGGCTGCTTATTAATCATGATGTATAAATAGAACAATAAACTGTAGATTAAATAGTATAAATTACTCAAGAAAAACACTTAATAATATTGAATAAATACATAAGTAAATCAGTATCCTGACTTACAGAAAATATTATCTACAAATTATTGAGAAAATATTAATGAAAATATATTTACATTGGAAAAGTTTATATTTTAAATTATTTTCTCTAAGTTAGCACATTTTAACTGAACAAAGGAGGCCAATGCATAGGAAACAACGCTAGGTAGAGTTTGAGACTCTTAAGGATGAGGATATGAGCAACGATTTTAAAAGCAGGGATGGGGAAGATGGGAAAGGAGAAAATAATGGGCAGCATTTGATAACTTAGTAAATATGGAGAGTAGAGTGAAAGAGAAATAGTGAAATAAAGGAATCAATTTTCTGTCCTTAACTGTTTCCTGACATGCCTGGAATGTAGGAAGCAATGCTGGCGGCTTGTAACTCGGATAGTAAAAGTATGTTATGCCTTGAACCTAATGAGTTTGGTCTGGAGATAAATTCCAGGGATCTTTATGTTGTGACAAAGTGTTCATTATCCATGGTAATAGCTGATTTTAGAGATCATTTATTTTGTGAAAAGGAAAAGAAAATATATGATGTGTTTAAGTAGTTGTGCTGATGTTCTGTTTTGACAATTATGATTACACAGTTGTGAAGGGGAATTGGTCATTTGCAAATGGTAATGACAAATCTTAATCCAGTAATAGCTGCAAATGTACTCCATTAAACATGTAATTGGCAGTAATCTGCATCCAAGCACCAGTCCAGAAAGACAACAGTGGAGGACAAAATTCTCATTTTCTAGATGTATAGTGTTCCTTGAAATTAATAGCCTAATAACTCTTGTCATTGAACCATATGTTATTGTAAAACAATATTAATATGAATTTTTTACGAGGTTTATATTTGTATTCAACTATCTAAAAAGACTAGGTGGTTGGTTTAATGAAATTCCTGTCATTGATATTGAGGATGAGGATATGCTCTGCTTTTAGTGTCTGAGTTTAGCTCGGCACCATCTTTTATTGGCAATGTTGTATCTTTAAATCAGCATAATGCAATGAAAGCTTCATAAATATTCAACTTATTACCCACAAAAATAGTTTAATAACAGACAAGCTGTTACAGGTCAGTATTATGAACAACTTCATGAGCACTACAGAAAGTCAATACGAGAAAGAGAAATAGTCTTAGGAACAGGAAAATTAGAGGGGAATATTTCTGGTGGCCACAATTTACTCATGATAAGTCAGTTCTCCTCTTCTCAAAGCTGGCAAGTGTAATAGTTAACAGGTAGTCATAACATAAATTTTGTTATAAATGGTTTTTGTTTTTCTTTTAGATTACAGATGTTTACGGACACATTTTATACTTATTATATGTTTTAAAACTATTTTCCCAAATAACTAATTCATACATAGACCTGTAAATATACATTACACAGTGATAAAATTTCCTTGCTCACCATTTCTACTTACCCAGGGATAATTACATTTATTGTATTGGTAAATATCTTTTCAGACTTTTTAGTAAAGTTTTAAACAAACAGACACACACACACAATTTTTAAACACTTTCTAAAATGTAAATTTGTGTATATTAAAGTGTTTAACTGAAGGTAACCTAAATTTCTCTGATTAAGAGAATGGCTGAAATATTTAAGTATTTATGGGTATATCCATAATACAAAATAGTATATAGAAATGAATAACATTTAATAACTATTCAATGAAAATAAATTTTTTGCATATGTCCTAAATGTAAAAATAGTCAAGTTATATTGTTCAAAAAACAGCTTTACAATTTCTTTATATTTTATATATTTCTCAACGGATACAATTTTACTAAGTGATAGCCATGCATGATTGGATAAAGTGTTTCTGTTGAGGAAATGGCTGTATAGTGGGACATGATGCTAGGTAGTAAGCTCAGGTCAAATAATGACATGCTTAATTCTTTTGTTAAGAGATTTTGCTCACTCTCTCTCTTTCTATATTTCTTCTTTAGAGTAGATGTCTAGAAATTTCAATCAAGGGAGAATTCATGTATAGTTCTTTAAAATACAAGTTTAGTGTCCATGTTGAAATTGGATCACATGATAGAAAGACTGTAAGTAAAAAATACATGTTAGAAAATCACTGCAATAATGTAAGTGAGAGATGATAAAGGTCCAGTCCAGGTACTGGCATACTAACACTAAAAAAAGTGTGTATTCATTTACTGAATGTCAATATTTTTTTTGTCTATAATATGTATATTACCAGTAAGTTTACAAGTTAATTTCAAATATGTTATACAAATTAAATATCCAATTGACTATGAGTTTGGGATTTAATAGATGTTATTAATATCTATTTATTTATTTTATCTGAAATTCAACATGATTTTTGGACTAAGCTTGTTATTATTTCAACAATACCCTCATCAACTCTCCACATGATGAAATTATCACAGTATGGTAAATATGATAGGGGTTTAGTATGTAAGGGTAGGATATGTTCTCATGATAGTTCAAATGATACGATTAAATATAATTGATTAGAAATTTTACTAAAAGTTTTAGAGCAAATAAAGGTATCTAGTTATCTAGATTTGAAAGAAAGGGAAAGCTTTATTTGGAGAAGACGTGATATGGTGGTTAGAAAATTGAAAAGGAAAACACATATATACTCCTATTAAAACTAAATATGAGAAATCAAGTTTACAGAATAAATCATCTATGGATTGGAAAACTCATTATTGCCAAGATGGTGATTCTCAAATTGATTTACAAAATCAAAACTTTCTCTTTCAAAATTCCAGCAGAATTTTTGTAGTAAATGTCAAGCTTATTCTAAAATGTATGTGGTAGTTCAAATGACATATAATACCTAATATTATTTTGAAAAATAAGAACAAAGTTGGAGGAATTATATTACCCAAGTTATATGAAGCTGTGGTATAGCAAGCTAGTATAGTATTGTCACAGGATAGGCTTTTAGCTCAGTGAAACAGAATTGACAGTTCAAATAATTTCTTACATTTATTTTTGACAATGGTTCCAAGATAATTTGATAAATAAATGATATGTGTTTTTCTAGAAATGTTGCTGAGACAATTGGATATCCACATTACTCTCTTAGTGGAGAAACTTATCCAAATTATACACACAAGGTTTATTACAACAATAGGGTTTCAAATTATGTAGGATAATTTTTTTAAATTCTTATATTAAACTTTTGGTAATTTTAAATTTAATTGGTGGAAAATTTTGTTGCAGAACTTCTGAAAGTGTCTAAAGTATATTATTAAATTCTTTTCCTTTGGCCTTCACCATATTCCTATCTCCTATCTCTATTAGTAATCATGATTTCTTTTATCAAGTATGTTTTCTCAGAATTTTATTTATATAGTTACACAATATGCACTTGTAGTTTATATTGTACACACTTTTCTTTAACTTTTTCCTCAACAATACATCAAAGACATCCTACCACATCAGAATATCTAATTATCTGATTTTTTCTATTATGTATTTGCTTATTTGGCTGTTTTTAATTACAAAACTTTTATCAAAAGAATATAAGCAAATATTATAAATATACTTAATATAGAAGAGCTGAGGTCCACACCTTCCTTATTCCAATTTTCATTATTCAGAATGGATTTTTACTCTTTATCACTGAGATAATTCTGAATAATCCATGTTTACCTTTATTCATTGATTTTTTAATTTTAAATTAGTGATATGTTTCTTACTTATCTTCCTTATGTCACCATATTCAGTTTGACATTCATGAAGTTGTTACTCTGTTTTTAATATTTTATTTCCTTTGTCTTCTAACTCACCACTATGCAGGTATTCATATTCCAATCTTTTCTTCCACCTCTCATACTGTTTTGTGCCTCCTGACTTTGTCCACTATACCAATGATTTTACATTATCAAGATGCATGTTGATATTCTCATTGGTAATTCTAGTTATGTCTTCATTTCATTTTCACTGCTTGATTTAAAAAATTAGAAATCTTGAAGCAGAATTTGGACTATGTAGTTTAATATATTCATTTTATTTATTTTTGCTATAGAACCAAAAAATTATTTATGATTATATTTCCTTACTCTACCGGGCTAATGTAAACCAAGATATCTGTGCCTTTCATGGAGATTGTCTTTACCAACAAAGTCACATAGATTCACTTGATGATCAGTTGCTCAAAGTATGTAACAAAATAATTTGGTTCATATATGAAAACTAATTCGCATAGAGAATTTTTATTTGAACATTATGGTTTTTTTTTCTTTATAGTTTCTTAATTATATAGTACTAGCTATATAATTTGCAGGGCCCATTGAAAATTGAAAGTGTTCAAAGGTGATTAACAATTTTAAATGGTGAGCGGAGCATAAAAGCAAGAGTCGGGCTATTCTAAGCATTGGGCTTTGTACAATTACACACAGGTCACACACCCATGAAATTCACCCAACTCACAGCTCTTAATCCTGAAAGCATTCTCCAATAATTTGAAAATAAATGCAGATAAAAAAATCTGTATTTTTCTGTCTGTTTCTCAGAGAAACCAATCTGCAATAAAGGCATATCATCAATATTTCTCTTTACTGTCTCCTGCATCTCATTCTTTTCCTATCTACTGCATTAATCTCATTAACATGTAAATAAACTGCTCTTTACCTCATCCTAAAAATAAACAAATAAAACTCATTGAAGCAGTTATTATACTATGTATATAATTCTCCTATCCCTCATCATTATTTCAATTTGAGTTTTGCCCCAGCATTAATCAAAATTACTGTTCTAAGGCCACCAATGATGTCAACAGTGCCCAACCCAATGGCAATCCTCAGTCTCCATTTTCTTTGCTTAGTGGTAACATATGAAAGACTTGGTCACTTTCTCCTCATTGATACAGTTTTTTCTTGTTTCCAAGACCATATTCAAGTAGTTTTCTTCTATCTGATTACTTATTTTTAGGTTTTTATGGTCTTTATAATTTTCTCTACTTCTAAATATTTAAGTACCTCAGGGTTCAGTCTTAGACTTGTTTTATATTTGCATTCTTTTTGTGGCGAACATTCAATTCCATAATTGAAGTAACTTGTATAATAAAAAACTCCCTAGGTTAAACTTCTAGTAGCGCCTCTCCTTTGAATTCTTATTACTGTTATTTATTACTCTATAGATTCTATTTTTTTTAATTAGGTGATCATAACATCCATTGCTATTTTTTCCCTCAGAGCATTGATCAAAACCATAAATTCTATGTTAAATGGTTATGGTAATAATTGATGGACTTGTCTTCTTCCTGATGTTAAAAGGAATGCATCTCAATTTTCTCTATTAAATATAATAAATGATCTTCTGTTTAGCATAGAATAGTGATGATTAAAACATAGAAAAAATAAAACAAAAATAAAGTATGTTATTAGGATAATGTGTATCACATATCATAAAGTTAAATTGGAAAATATACCTGGTGGAGCAATAGGATTTGCTGATGAAACAATTGTGCATTGTGAAACAAAGATGGGACACAGAGATAACTTCAAAATAATTTTGCCTTAGGAACTATATGGAGGGGACCATCCTTTATTAATGGAAGCATTGTGGATTGACCATGTTTGGGATGTGGAATATTAGGAGTATATTAGACTTGATATTTTTGAGATGCTAAGTATTTAGCCTTGTGGAAAAGATTAGTAGGAAGCTGGATACATGAGCCTGGCATCTGTCCCATCTGTTTCTTGGACTGCTTTGATGCACCTGTAGAGTGACAGGTTAGAAGTAGAATATGATAGAAATATTTTTCAAGAGAGAATTCAACCTTAGAAAAGAAGAGAAAAGAAGAAATCTAAATAACACCATTGGAAGGCAAAACAAAGCCCTAGGAAAGAATGTGTGGTATTTGAACAAGGAAAGCTAAATACCTCAATGAAACAAAATAAAGTGTTCAGTAACAGACAGGATTAGAAGCACATAAAGAGACATACAAACTCTTTACTAATTAATAACATGCAGATGATCAGTTTTCACCTTTTAAACAGGTAATCATTAGAAATCAGGAAATAAATTGCTGTTGGCAGAAGAATAGCAGATATGTAAAACTTTTATACTCTAATGCCATTCTTCAGAACAACTCAACCAAAATAAATACAAGCGTATCTTTGACTTTCCCCAGGGGAAGACTTAGACAGCTAGGAGAAAACACATGGGCAGCAATCTGGAAAGTTGTATGCAAGCTTGGAATCTATCAGTGAGGTGGTATAGAGTAGGAACTCTGCAGTGTCATTCTCTTGAACTTGCAGTTTGTCAAATAGATGGTGTTGACAAGTTCAACCCCAGTGTGAACTTAGCAGAACACACTTTAGTTTTCCCCAGAACATAGAAAGATAGGCAGTGTTGTGAGGAGTTGTCACAAGGCCCTTGTGTGTGCCAGAGATGCACCCTGTTTTGCAGAAGGCTCAGTTTCTTATGCAGGTCTCCCTGGTTCTAGTGAGGCATAGGGTATGCCACCTTGCCTTTGCTCTGTAGGTACATCTAAAGGCTATAAAGTTGCCTAATTATAGTCTAGAATTTGATCCTCTGTGACTGAATGACCCACTCACTGCTTGTGTCATTTATCATCTATTTCCTCCATTTCAATGACTTCTGTGGGCCACAAGTAACTGACAACTTGCTGATTTTGCTTATATCATGAGTGTATTTGGGTCATTGTGTCCGGTCCTTACTGGATACAGCTATGGCAGATTACTAGGTCGACCAGTTAGTCACTGCTGTTTAAGGACCATTTGATTCCTTGATAGGCAGTGGACAGTCCAATAAAAGATAGATGCATATAAAAAACACAAAGCAGTAAGAGGCAATGTGTTACATATACACTGAACAACACTAATGAATCTTAAATACAGAATCTCAGGAAAAATAAGCGAAAAATAGAAATCAAGGCAGAATAATGTTTTCTTGAATTTATATATATTACATATAATACATATGCACATAAATAGGACTGTGTACTAATATCTAAATGAAATAAGAGAGGAGCTCAGCATGGATTCTAATGACAATGCTTGTAGCTTTGGAATTTGATTAACTTTATTTTCTGCATCTGAAATTTATATAACCAAAATAATGTACAAACAGTGAAAACAACAAGAATTGAACAACTACTTTCCCTATAGTAAGGGTCAAGAGTATGAAATACTGTTACTTGAAGAAAGAAAGTCTTTTGTAGTGCTTTTTTGGGGGGAGGGGGACATAAAATTAATTCCTAGTGTTATACTCAATAGTCAGTCCTTTTTGTCTCACTACCACAATCCTAAGTCATAACATTATTAGAAATTAGATGTTTTAGTTTATAGTTCCAGTTACCCTCTGGGTACAGTTCAGTTGACTACTGAGATCTTCAGTGACCATGTATTCTTTCGAGACAAGGTTTCTTCTCTTTTTAAAACCTTGAAATACACCATGCTATTCCCATCTTTCTTTGCCACCAGGTTATTTACCTAAAACCCTTATAATAGAGCCTACGTGGAGGATTCTATAACGACGGACGCTTCTAAAGAAAGCTATCCTTGACTGAGTCCAGTCTGAAAGACTGTCTTGAACTATGCTGCACATTAGTTGGCATTTAATTGCTACAGGAAATTTAAAAAAACACAAATTTAATCAGTGTGAGCAGAACCTTCTGATAGTACAACAAGCTGCACATACAAGGATCTGAAAAGATTTAATTTATTCATCTAGGGAAATACTAGCCTTTAAGCAATAAGACTTTAAGCAATAAAGCAATGAAAATGCTGTGGTTTATTGCAGGAGATGAAAGATTTGCTTTTAAAAGACTCGGTTTAAGTTCTGAGGTTGGTATTTGCAAGTTCTTTGGACTGGTTTAAATTAGAGCAGGTCGATTTAACCTCTCAGGGTTTCAGTTTTCTCAGCTTTGGGAGAGGGATAATAATGTATGAATCACAGGACTGCTCTAAACCACAAATGAGAAAATATATGTTGAAGATTTTTTTCATAAATTGGAATAGGTTTTACACAGATTACATAAATGTTTTATATATATATATATATGTGAAAATATTTATTTGTGTGCAGTGTACAATAAAATTAAATAAGAACTTTGAAAGAGAATAATATATATTTTATAAAACCAAATTCTAATATTGGCTAAATAAGAACAAATGTGTAAAATACTAGGCAAGTAATATTTTGCCTTGACACAGAAAACAAGTATGGGCGAATAGGCAGATACTGATTCTATATTGTATTAAATTTTCAGTAACTCTTTTGAATTTAATTTTGTACATCTTCTCTTATAAGATTTCGAAGGACAAAAAATGTGTGTCATAAATAAGCAAGGCTATTTAAAAAGAAGAGTGTCTAGTAATTAAATTGTCCTATAAAATGCAAATGACATTTAAGCTGGTCACTTTGTCAGTGCAGTTCTCCTGGATTGAAAGCGTACACTCATTGAATGTACCTATAATGGAAACAAAGGTCTCCCCATCTCCTTTCTTACTACCAAGAGTAGAGGTCTATCTTAGTATTTTCTTTAATTTTATTTACTGTTTCTAAATATTTTTTTCCTTTAGTCTTTTTATTTTTTCTCTATAGAGACTCATAAAAAACAAAGGTAAAAACACGCTTTTGTGGGCTAGAGCTGTGTATGGAGTATGTGTATATCGGGGCTAAGTGTTTGAAACACACCTTGTCCTTTCCAAATCTCATACGAACCACTTGAAAAACTCCTGGCTCATGCCTAAGGTCAGAGATGCCAAAAATGTGTTAGGGCAGAAGCTTCTACAAAGAAAAACAATTTGATGGGTGACTGGGTAAGATTGTAAATAAGAAAGAGCCTTAACAGAAGCAATAAGGGACATAAAGAGAGAAATGGTGTTAAAACACATAAAATAAGTGAGATCGATCCTGCTTATGTATGGAATGTTGGTGAAGAATCCCAATTTAGACAATACAAAATTAAATTATATTCATTTAATGAGATTTGGAAGTACTATACTTTTATATTTAAATTTGCCTTTCCCTTTATTTCCTTCCTGTACTACCATAGCTATTACTATTTAAAAATCCTTAATAAATTTATACATTACTTAAGGACTAACTTATAGTGACAGGAATATTCTAGTTTAAATGTATTATTCTTCGGAGATTGAAGGGCAGTCGGGTGCCATCTGCTTACACTTGACTCCTGGACTGGTTTCTATTGCTTGTGGAAAGAGAGATTAGAGGCAGAATCTGATAGAATTATGTTCATGAGTCACTTCCAGTGACTCTGGGCCAAAATGCATCTCCTTAGGATGAGCTGGTGATGACACATGCCATAGCTGTGGGGAGAAACTATCTTTCCACAGAACCTTGTTCTGGTGCCCAGAATGCTCAAGGGTGTGAAATCCAGATATGGCACAGCTGTCCAGGACACTGGCATTCTTCCAAGAAATTTGACAGAAGTGAAGCTTTCTAGGAGCTTAGTAATCTACGACTACGAAGAAGAGGGAGCCAGGGGAGATAGCAGCCTGGATTAGAAGAGCATTTCCTTGAGAACTCCAGGATTAATCTGAGGTGAAGGTACTGAATCTCAGCCTACATGTGGGTTGGAGATGTATTAGCTGTGTTTCCAATTGCTCAACTAAAAATGAGTACCTTATTGATAATTTTTGCTTTCGTTAAAAGATATTTTTTTCTAGTATTAGTATAATAGAGTGCGGTAAACAAACAAAATAATTTATAACTCAACCAAAAGTATAAATTTAAAAATCTATTCTCATTTACTCTAATATTGAGCTTTTTGGGTTCTATTTCCCAGTGTCTTTTAATATAGATAGGGTGCCTGAATGCATGGAAAATTCTTTTGTCTGTGAACACTTGCTTCTGTAGCAAACATCCTGGCTGCTCATGCTGCTACATACCTCATGTCCAGCCGGCCATTCTGAAACCTGAAGAGCACACCACCACTCCATAGCCAAGGTGTTGCTCATAAATTCTTTCCCTATTTTGGTTGAAATGCTCCTAATTTGATTCCTCTCATATCTCCCATCCCTCACATGCCATTGGTCACTTCATTTGATTGTCAGAGGTTTGCTTTCATCTCTTCTCACCATGTTATTTACGCAGATCTCGGACATTTGTCTGATCATCCTCTCCATTTTTATGTCCTCTATTAAAGCCACATTAAATATAATTTACTAATGATTTATCTCTGCCTTTTGTGATGTATATTGCGAGGACTTGGGGATAAAATTATTATACAGTTTTGGGGGTGACTATAAGCTTCTCTTATCAAATATTGAATAATCCTTAAGTGAAGAGTGGCTAGGATACTGAAGTCTCTGCCTAGGATGAATTGTATTTTACCTTCATGTTTCTGGTTCTGGATGCCAGGGCAGTGCTGTCTGTTTCTGGATCCTGTGACTATAAAAATGAGAGGGGCTACTTCCTGGTACAAGTATTCCACTCACCATCCTGTACTGTCAGTGTAGACTTAGAGAAATTTCAGCTCCAATCAGAAAGAAAGGATATATGCAATATTCTGAAAAACATGTAGAAGTGCTTCTCTTATTTCTATAAACTGGGTATACCCAAAGATTCTTACTTCTAGTTATTCCCCAGATGACATCACTCCTTTTTCCAGTCTCTTCCTTTTAGTTCTTCTTTTATCCATCTTCATCCCTAGCTCTGAATAGTGCCTGTTCTATATGTCATTCCAGAGTATGTTTTCTATCAATCTCATAACGATGCTTGAACTTAAATAGGTGACCTCTCCCGGGTAATGTATTTCACTTGTGCTAACGAAGTAGAATGACAGCAAACCTGTGGATGAGATATATTGGGGATGGTCTCCCAATTTATTATCCACATGAAAGTACCTGTGCATAGAGACATTGTATGTGGACAAGGAATGATGGAGTAATGTGGAAGGTGTGGAAGGAAGAAAGGGCCGATGCAGGGAGACAAGCTTGTTTTTATGATCAGTAAAGGTGACTTGCGGAGCATTTAGAATTTACATGGATATAAATGGAGAGGGCAAAGAAAGTGCTACACAGCCATTAACTTTTTCTTTCTCCTTCTTCAATTATACTTTATTCAGTTTTTCTGAAAATTTTAACTAACTTGCTATTGAATACTAAAAAATTAACATTATAGAAGAAAATAGTAAAATTCATGGATAAGTTTAGATATTCAATAGATATTAGAATGCTGTTCATTCCCACATTCACTTGAAAAACTATTCAGAAAATTATTGGATATTTTACACAATAGGACAAATTCCTCGATAGTGAGATTGTTCACATTATATGTGTATTGCTTTTTATTTATATTGTTATGTTGGATACCTTCTGAGTATTTATTTATAAAGATTAAGTTAGAAATGTTAATTTTTATTTAAAAGTCTATGAGCTAAATATTCATATTTGTGTGGCTTTTTGTTTTACTTTTTTCCAAGATCTGATGCATTTAGATTACTGATTTTTATGACATTTATCAACATACATCTATTTTGGTGAGCTTTATTATAAAGTTATAATTTTTTTAAGATAGGAGTCTTATACATTGTATATTTTTATAGTATATTTTTTATTATATGTTTACTTAGAGATTTTCCTTTAGATTCAAATATTAAGTTTAAACATAAACACGATGTTGATATAATATAAAAATTGAACAAATCAAAAAGCAGGAAGATGGCAATGTAGAAATTCATCTTTTATTATTTAGTTTACTAAACTACATGTATAAATAATTATCTGAATATTATCTTTTTTCCTCATGAACTTAATATATTAAATTTACTCTTAATTTCTATAAATTGATTTTTAACATCTATAAAATGGCTGCTAGCTGTTCCCAAACCCTGTCTCACCCCAAAACATCTGGAGACTTTACATAATCCCAAGCAATATGTTCCAAGAGTCACAGTGAACATAAAGTTTGCAAGCAATCTTACACCCTCTTACCCTGCTTCACCCTTCCTTCCTGTGGGAACCACAAGAAATTTGCATGCCCAAATTTCCATTCTCTCTGCCTCATTACTGACCACAGTACTTCATGTATTTTGCCCTATTTCTTAAACTGTGAGTTTTTTAATTGAGTTTCAAAAATTGTATATTCTGGGTGCAGGTGTTTTTTGTTTGTTTGTTTGTTTTTATCAGATATGTGATTTGCAAAGATTTTCTCCAAGTATGTGGCTTTTCTTTCCATCCTGTTAGCACTAGGTTTTAAAAAAGAGGCATTCTTAATTTTAAGTCTAATTTATTTATTTATTTATTTTTTAATTCATTTTTATTGTTAGACTTATTGGGGTGACATCTGTTAGCAAGGATTACATAGATTTCAGGCATACAATTCTACAGTGCATTGTCAACTTGATGTATAATAAGTTCACCACCTAATGTGACTTATCTTTCCATCACCTTATATTTAGCTTCCCCCACTCCTCTCCCACCCCTCCCCTTTCTCCCCTCCCTAGCCCACTCATCACCAAATAAACATTAAACTATTGATTGTGTCCATGGGTTATTTGTTTGTTCATTTCTTTTTTTCTTTGCTTTCAGTTTTATATTCCGCATATGAGTGAAATCATGCAGTTCTTTGTTTTTTCTGTCTGGCTTATTTCACTTAGCATGATGATCTCCAGGTCCTTTTTATTTTCTTCATTTATACCACATTTTCGGTGTCATATCTAAGAAATATTTGCCTAAAACGTCATGAAGATTTTGTCTTATATTCTTCAAGAAGCCTTATTGTACTACATTTAAGCCTACAATTAATTTTGAGTTAATTTTTAATATGATGCAAGATATAGATTTGATATTTTTAATGGAATTCTAATAATACCAAAACAATTTGCTGAAAAACAAACTTCTTTCCACTGAATTACTTTTGTCCCTTTGTCAAAAATTAATTGGTATTATATGTGTGGGTATATTTTGTGCTCTGTATTATGTCTATTGATGTGTATGTCTATCTTTGTTACAATATCACGCTGTCTTGATTACTGTGGATATAGAGTGTAACTCTTCCGTCTTCATTCTTGCCTTTTAAAATTGTTTAACTTGTCTAGTTCTTTTGCTTTTAATATAAATTATAGACTCACTTTTTGATCACTGCCAAAGTCTTGCTATAATTTTGATTTAGGTTTGCAATAATTTTATATGTACGCCTTGGAAGAATTTACATTTTGTATATTTTGAGTCTTCCAACCTATAACCAGGACATATCTCACCATTTCTTCACGTCTTCTTTGGTTTCTTCATCCGTGTTTTATAGTTTGTAGCATACAGTTCTTATACATATTTATTGATTAATACTATTAGTTCCTGATTCTTTGTTGTATTGCAAATGGTCTTTATTTTTAAAGTTTAATTTCCAATTGTCTATTGCTAGTATATAGACATATAATTGATTTTTGTATTTGTATTGTTTTGATACTTACCTTGCATTTCTACAATTTTGTTAAACTCACTTAAAAATTCTATTAGCTTTTTCACTAGATACTTTAGAGATTTTTTATGTAAACAATCATATTATTTTGAAACAGAATCCAGTTTTATGTTTTTATTCCCAAACTTTTGTTGTTTATTCCTCTTTCTTACCTCAGCTCAGTTAGTTTCTTTACATGTATATGCTAATAATCACTCTGCTGAAAAGGACCTTTGTAAGATCAGTGGAATTTTCTATCTATGCAAGTCTCTTCCCTCTGATATTCTGCCCTATAGATTGTAATCATTTTGGCCTGCTTTAATCCTCAACTCAGGAATACTCCTGGCTGTGCCGATGACACACTTCTCTCCAGTCATTAGGCTGGGGGCAATCATAGGCCTTTCAATGTTCCCTTCTCCTAGGGATCACTGCTCTGTACTGCCTGTTAATCAAAAGTCTAAAAACAATTGTTTTATATTTTTCAATTTTTTTGTCTCTTAAGAACATATGGTAAATATGATATCTGTTACTTCATCTTGGTTGGAGGCAGAATTTCCTACCTTTATATTCTTGATAGTAAATATGGCCAAATAAATTGAAAATGAAAATGCCCATTCATATTTGTTACATGCCAGAAACATCAATGAATTTCTCCTAGGTAGAGTGTATCCAGCACTATATTTAAGAAAAACAATGAAGTTTAATTTAAAAGTGTCCTCTTTGAGAAAGTAACAAGGTGTTGCAGAAATTACAAGCAAAAACTGGAAGGATCTACTTTTAATTTGGGTTTTCTCAAAAGCAATTCCTGCCATGTAAACCTCAGAGCCAGTAATTCATTGGAGAGTAAATCCCATAGAGTGGCGGGAAAGAGTGGCATGAAGTGAGACCCAGAAGAAAACCCAAAATGGAACCTTACAGAATGATTATCAAGTTATCCCTGCAAGGGATTGGAAGCTGGGGCATTTATCAATCAACTTCCTGTTTTTCTATTTGTTGAGAATTTCCTCCAGGACGGTTAACTTTGTGCTTTGAAGGGCTTAGTAACCTTTCTTGAACTTTCAAGAAAAATCTCATACAGAAAACTAGAGAGACACCGTGGAGGACTCATGAGCCGAGTGTTGAAAACTCTTCATTATAGTTGTGCTGAAATGTTAGTGTTTCGGGGGTCTGTGACATAGGACATAAAAGGTGTTTGCTACAAATTTAAATCTCATCTACTGGTGCATAAAAACTAAGGTAGATAATAGGGTAAATAGGAAACGTCCTCTTGAAAGTGCTTTTGGCGTTGCAGATTAATTAAAGTCACCCGACCTTGTGCTAGAAGATGAAAGGGCAAGGTGGGCCAACCACCAGAAAAACAGGTTTATTGGACTATACTAGATGCTCTTCAATGACATGGAAAGTCAGAGCATCAGGCAGTCGATCAGACACAACCACATTTTCTTCCTGGAATGGAGTTGAGGTCAAGCAAGAAACAGGAAACAGAATGCTTCCCTGGTGCACATTTTACCAAAGAGAGCCAGAGCAATATTAAATAATCTATAATTGGGCAAAAATAAAGTTCCTTTTCAGTTTACCATTTGCATCAATAAATAACAAAAGGTAGTGAGTAGTGCTAGGAATTGAGGATCTCAAGGAGTAAAAGTTTTTATCCACTAATTCTATATCACTTAGTTAGTTTTCATATGCTGGGGTATACACATGGTAAATTTGTGCTAAAAAAACTCTTTGACTAATTAGCAATACAGGCTACATCCACACAAACACACACACACACACACACAAATGGCTATTCTAATTTAATTATAAAACAAATTTAAATATGGACATTTAAAAGGTGTAATATAAAATATTAATACTATAATTATGGCTCTCAACTTTCATATTGTATTATAAAATGAAAACTGCAAAGGGGAAATAATGAGAAATGAAATACTGAATTCAAGGCAGTGGGCAGTGCTGAATAATAAAAATACATAGTATACAAATCGTGAAAGTAAATATGCAAATGTAAAAATCAAGGGATGATGAAATGTGTATCACACAATTTTTTCATTAAAAACAGTGTAGGAATGGCAAAGTTAACATACATGAGTGGAAGCAAATAAGTGAAACATTAAGTGAACGTATAGGGAAATTTTCTGTTAACATTTTAAGTTTCACCATGAAAATTGGCAGCTGTAACTCTTTCTGAAACAAAGAATTTAGCCTTAAAGCATGTAACTAATAATTGTCAGAAATAAAGGAGAATCTGAAAGAAAAAAAAAAAACACATGTAATCACAGACTTTAGCATGCCAATCTAAGACCGCAGCATGTCAAGTAGTTAAAAATTAATTATATAATCATAAGTAAAATTATACCTGTGATTAAATGATAATAATAGGCATCTAGGTATTTTTCAGTACTTCCCTTATTCCATATGAAGTTTTGAGACAAAGAAAATCTATCATTTGGTTACAGATTATGTTTCTCTCTTTTATTACTACATTTTTATCGAAGGGAGTTTATGTCTTCCTTTTACAATCGACATGAAAAGATCAACTTTGTTAGGAAGCATCCATGAGCTTAAACATTTTATTGCATAGTCAAAAAGACTATACAAAACTGAAGACATTTATCTGAAGCATGCAAAACAGTGAATATAAATGTTATAATAGAAAAATTAGTGTTATGATCTTAAGAATTTTGTTAATGTTAAACAAAGGGAAAATACCATCTTAAAAAAACAGTATGTTAATGTTTAGGAGTGATAGGCATTTCTCTTTTATTTATCATACCTTACATATTTATTCTCTCAGCAACCTGATAAGCACAAACTATTTCCATTTTACAAATGAAGAAACTGAGCACAAAAGATTAATTAACTTGTTAATGTCATATAGCTAGCAAGTGTCAGTAGTAGACATAAAACCTTGGCTCAGCACCCTTGGCATAAATTCACTGAAATTAATATTTTTCATGTAAAATAATCAAATTCAATTTAAGAAAGAAATGCCAACATAAATACATCAAGTGTCAAGCCCATAAATTAGCCAATCTAAGTATGGAAAATTAATGTCTATACAATATTTTTGGAAAAAGTTACTGATTTTGGCTTCTAATTTTAAAAGGTACGGTTGATTTTTAAGGTGTTTTTTTATCATTAAGTTCATAATAAAATATATTGAGATAGTTCTGCTTTCAAAATAATGTCTGATCTTAAGAGTAATTGACTTTTTAGTGTTATTAACTAAAATGGGATATCTGGAGTCTCATTACCTCTTTTAAGTATAGCTAATGTTCTGGTTTCCTAAATATTTAATCTTTTAAGACTGAAGGTGTATTTAAATCAACCATCTGTGACCACAGTGAATTTTTTTGTGACAATTTTTTTTCAGCTTTATTGAGATATAAATGACACAAAGCATTGTGTGAGTTTAAGTCGTGCACTGTAGTGATTTTAGACATTTATATATTTCAAAATGATTACTATAATAAGATCAGTGAACATATTGACAATTTTCTTTTTGTGGTAAGAATTTTAAAAATGTTTTCTCTTATCAATTTTAAAATATACACTACAGTATTATTAACTATGGTCCCCAGGTTGTATATTATTACATCCCTGAATTTTTTCATCTTATAACCAGAAGTTTTAAGAAAACCTTAACATAGGAATTCCCTGGTGGTGTAGTGGCTTAAGGCTTCAGTGCTGGCACTGTCAACGCTGTGGCCTGGGTTCGATTCCCAGCCAGGGAACTACCCACATACAAGAAAACCTTAACCACCTTAACCCATTTGCCCCGCACCCCACCCTCCAATCCCTGGCACCTTTTGTTTTACTAATCTATAACTTAGAGCATACCAAAAAGTAGCGTATCTAAATGAGCACTCCTCCATCTTCATGGAATAATTTGTTTATTCAAATTTATTCTACATAAAAGCTCTTAAAGATTCTAAAGACAAAAGACACATATTTTTAAAAAATTAGCTAGGAGATAAATGTTTAAACCCAAAAATATTTTCCAAAATTGTGTCAATTCTGTCTCTGCTGATGTTTTTAATCTGGATAAGGCAGGCAAGTTAAATGATTTTAAAGCAATATGGCCTATTGAAGACTATCAAAATTGGGGTGTTCTTTCCCTCTGGTTGTTTAAAGCCCTTTGCATGCTTGAGTAAAAGAGCTGGTGATCATATGAGCAATAGGTTTGTTTGTTTGTTTTTGTTATTCTAAGATTTTTGGTCCATCTCATTAAGGAGAAATAGTATCAAACATTATAATTTTTGATTAGTGGAAAGGACTTGAAAAATGACCTTATCAAACTTGAGATGTGAGATCATGATAATTATGTCAATTTTATGACATCTTTCCCAGAAAAGCATTTACTTGTTCATTTGGGATAATCTAAACAAAACCCCTTTGGTTTTCCATAGCTATCTCAACTCCATTTCTCGTTTACTTCTATAACATAGTCCCATACTTAGCCTTTTTGTTTATGAATTTAGATTCTGAGGCTGCTTTCATGGTCCAATTCTACCTTTGCTGGTCCTGATCCTGGTGTTGACTTGGTCTTAGAAATCAGATAACTATAATTCAGTGCTATTGACTTGTTATGAACATTCTGTTGTCTTACCTGCTTCAAAACTTCTGCAAAAATTTACCCTAGGAAGAGCTCAGGTTGCTGGTCTCAACAGGCAACTACTCTTTCAACTAAAATTATTCTGTCTAAAATGTTAATAGCTATATGCATTTAGATTGGGGTCGTTACTTGAAATGCAAATCCTAAGAAAGAAGACTTCCTTCCCCAGAAAATGATTGAAGAACTAAAGGTTGAAATTCTGTTATTTTAAAATTTATTTTAGTTTCCTGCATTAGCGTGGAACCAGAAAAAGCTTTTTGTCACTTTTGGAGCTTTAGAAAGATTTATCTCTGCTTGAATTCCTTTTGTTTTTAAATGTTGACAGCTGACACTTTTCAAGCTCCGTCACCCTCATAGCCCCTTGTGCCCCACAACAGGGCAAAAGCAGATAAGAGAGCCTGGACTCGTCTTCCTTTGGTGCAGACAAGAAGTCTAAAATCTTGCTTTGACCCCACCCAAGACTACAACCCAATTTCGATCACCTCTTCTTGCTGTCAATGATTCACAGTCCTACTTGAGAGCCCTTTTTGCCTTCCCCAGAAAGCCTTATTAGATATGTAATAAAACGTTTGGCATTATCAGCCTCTACAATGGAACCAGATTTCCAGTGACGTTCCATTCCCCATTTCCCTTCCACATCTCTCTCCACCTAAGAAGAAAGGCACTTTGGCAAAGTGTGTGCCACACCAGTCTGACATTTGTCTTAGGGCTATTGCCAACTTCAGGGTCCGCCAGAAGTAACTCCGTAACTCCCTTTTTTAAGTAGTTAAAATACTCTCGTATTACAGAATTACATGCTTATGATTCTGTAATAAAAGAGTTGGTATAGATTACCAGCTCATAAAAAAGGGTGTTACTTCTGCTGAGCCCTGTATATGTCTGCTTATACAACAGAGATTGGCTTTTACTAAATCTAATTTACTTCAGTAAATAATATCATCTCTCTACATGTTTGTCTTTCTCATATCAAGACCTACACTATGAGATTCACTGTCACATTTTGATAATTGTTTAAGTTTTTATTTGTATGTAACTCCAGAGACTTGGATGTGTAGAATAGTAAGCAGAATGATGCGCTTTATAAAAGACAAGAAGAATTCACTTTCTCTGATTTATTATCTGATGCCAGTGGGCCCCTCTGCTCCTCCTCGCAACCAAGTTCATTGACCAGTAGTTTGCACTCAGTCTTCAAATCCTACTTCTTAATCACTCTGTCAGGCTTTTGCCCAAACTGCTTCCTGATCTTATTCTTACCACATCTACTGGGCTGTGGTAAGCTCCTTAAATGTCCATGCAGTTCTTTTTCTGTTAAATACTGCTCTTTCTCTCCCAGCCCACCCACTTTGTATTGCTGACTTTTGATTATCCTATACCTCAGCTTTCTCTGACTTCATTCCCAAAGTTGGCAACAGACACCCCTCCTATTGCTTCCATGGCATCTTTTACTTCGTCTGCTCAAGAGCTTGCCACACCTGTGGTAAGCTTACCACTGTGTGAGTCCCACCGGAAATGAGCACGGTGAGGCCTGGGATTACGTACAATTTCCTCAGTGATAAGGTTTTTCAGAACTCGAACAGTTCCTGCCAATAAATATATGTTGAATTAGTGATGCATCAAGCTGAATGAAACATTAGTCATCCACTTAATTGTCAAAACAAATGAATCTGGAAAGAGAGAACATGACTAATTAATATCTGAAACCTTTGCCATTTACCTCTTACACCTCAGCGGAAGTGGCAGGAGAGTTTTCTCCCAATGTGGGAGGAAAATTTGATTGAACTAGTGGCCTGTCAAAGAGAAGCTAAAGATTGGCTTTTAGGATTGAGTTGTCTCTAACATAAACCCTTTATTTTTAAGGACTGGGTAACAGCCTGTCTGCCAGTTTCTTATCCATATTCTAAAGGCAAGCATATCATTTACGTCCCTAGCCCAATGGAATATTAATGCATGTCTAATTCTTTCATTTCTGGGGAAGCTGACAGAAACGGGAAGTTCATTCCAGCAATGCTAATTAAGTGACTTAGTTTTTCCTTCCTAAAAATTAACTGACATGTTGGGATCATCACATATTCAAAGAACAATAGCAACCAAAAATATAAATGAATATTTAGAATGACTGACATAAGTGAAAAGAGAAAAATTTCAGAAAAAAACATTTTTAATGAATTTAAGAAAATAAAATATCGTTGGTAGAGAAAAAAAGAAAATTTTAGGAGAATGTGTATCTGTACTAATTCAATGTTTAGAACAGAATCAATAACTATTAATCATTAAGAATAAATAATTTTTCAGTGTAAATAAGAGAAAGAACATGAGTAGGGGAGATTGCTATGCCGAGAGACCCTTTGAAAATCCTGCATTTTATGACAAAGACATTGGCTGTTTTTCACATGGGAGTCTTTCTATTAACTGGAATATATAAGCCTATAAACTCAGCATTAGTTTTCCAAAAATATGTTACTGCATAATCTGAGCCATCCCATTTTCCTAACATAATTTATATTGCTTATAACAAAATAATTGAGAAAAGCATGAAATTTTCTAGATTGTGTATGTCCCAAAAAAATGAGTCATGCTTGTAGTTTGTTAATATTTCTATTGGGAAGTAGAAAAAGCCTCAGTATTATTAACCCAAATGAAGACAGGGGGAGTTTTGCTTATTTAATTTTAATTTTTTTGAAAAAAATTACCTTATGTGAACAATTCAGTTAGTAAATAATTTTAGGCCACATACATATATGAGCAGGAGATAACTTTGTACTCTGTAGATGATCTTACAGATAAGTGCCTTGGTATCTATTGACAATGTTGAAATTTATCTGATTTCTCATCCCAGAAAAGTGAGGTAATGAAGATATCCCAGTTTTCCGAAACTGGCTAACCACAAAGGACTGCACTACTCCCTCAAGTCCCTGCATAGTCTGAAATAATACCCACTTCCATCTTTCCACAAGACTATCCTAAGACTCCTTGATGACCCCATAGTTTACTTGCCTATGTAAAGCCCTTGGGCTCCTTCTTTTTCTTATTGAGATTTTCCTCATTCATGAACATTTTCTCTCTTGCAGTAGACTAAATAAAAGCATCTCCTTGATAATAATAGTGCCTACCTCAGAGAATTGGAAGGATCATCAGAGTAAAATGTAAAGTGCTTAGAACACTTCCTGCTCCATAGTAAGTACCATTGCAGTGCTAGCTTTTAACTTTATTACTGGGAGACCTTTGAAAAAGGAATTGAATAGAATGACTTTACAAGCATAAAGGATGGAAGGAATGAGACAGAAAATAAACATTGACTGACTGGCTGCCTAAGAAATAAATTCTGAAACTTGAAAAAAAAAACATATTCTTAATTGTGCTGTACATTCTATATATAAAATTACACCAAGCTTGTTTCCTATAATAGTAAGAACAAAACTTAGATGACTTCCTCCATTCCTATGATCAGGTCTTGTGTGAAATAAGCCAGTGGGAGGCAGACAAGTTCCAACTTTTGATATAACAAACTTGTAACATGAATGCGTATTCAAGAAAGTAATACAAAAGGATTGAGTTCTGTTAAGAGGAACCCCTTGTTTGTTCAGGTGATGTTTTATTAATAAAATAGCACTCAGCAATGCAAAATCTCCTCTATGAATTCAAGCCACCCAATCTACCAATCCATTTCTATGAGACCCAGAATTTTCAATTTAGGTTCCCAAAGGGGCTACTAACAGCACATTAATTACTAGCAGTGTTGTCCATCATCAAAAAAAAAAAAAAAGAAAACCCTAACTCTCTGTATTGTTTTTACCTTAGGATAAGAGTGAGAGAATAGGGTGTTAATAGCTTGGTTTCTCCTTAAAATGTATAGTGTTTATTTAGTTTTATTCACAGTGCTTTAATATGTAGTTATCCATTTTTAATTTGACTGTCCAGAGTGGAGACTTGTTAATTCATTTGGACCTTTTGAGGACATAAGTAAGATTTACATAAGTATATTGTTAATTATCCAGCTAACCTAAACTTATAACAAAACATGATATAAATAAATCACTTGTTGGAAAACAATTAGATCAAAATATTAATTTTAATTAAATGTTTTAATTGTATCTGGCTGCTTTAAGTGTGAGTATAACTTCATAACTAGTTGTCAGTTAGATTATAGGCCTAAATTAAATAGAAAGAGAATGTTCAAAGTAAGAAAAATATAGCAAATATTAAGAGAAAACATAAAAATTTAAAAGGATCTGGAAATTGTAAACCATTGTCATAGCAGAGATTATCTATTGCAGTTGTGTAAGCCATACTTTATAAAAACCTGAAAATGTGAAAATCAAAGAAAATAAAATTATTTCAAACTAAAAATTATTAGATGTCAAAAGCAAGTCAAAATGATGAATCAAGCCTGTATTATCTCTAAAGAACTTGAACATTGATTTTCTGATGTGTTGTCTCTTTCTGTTTCTTCAAAGCAGATGGAATAATTAAACCATTTAGGACTTTTTCTCCTTGGTATGCTCGATTTGTGAATTTGGGATTTACAAAAGAAAAAAAAATGGATAAAGATATATACATTTGCAAATTTACACAGTTTCTAAGGGTTTCTAATGATTTAACTGGTAACATTCCATTTTAGAACCTTTAAATAGCATATTTCAGATCCAATTAGATACCACAATGTGCATTGATAGAAAGATCAGAGTCTCAGTAGTAAGCCTGGATGTACATTGACTTACTAATGAAGCAGTCAATCTCCAACTGCCTGGATAGATAATGCAGTATTATTTAAGAAGGAAAGAGTCCTTTGCATCTTGCAATGTGGGTCTCTAGGATTCCTATGACTAAAAAGCTGTGCTCATAAAAACAAAATAACATTAGTTATGTTATTTACATTTATTTAACATTACATATGTTATTATAATATGTATATAGTATATATACATAATATATATGTATATGAGGGCTTTCTGGAAAAAATCCAGCTATAACTGCCTCTATTTTTTCATATTACATGGCTGGATACTCTCCAGACAGCCTCTGTGTGTGTGTGTGTGTGTCCGTGCGTCTATCTATATACAGCTTATAGAAGCAGCCTCATTAAATGTTAGTCACAACTGTTTACACAATTCCTCAAATAGGACCTCTCAGCATCTGGGGAGAAAAGATATCATATAGTGTTGATGATAAAGAGACTATTACTTAAGAACTGCTTCCTCTAAGACAGATTTATGAACATCTTCTCTCGCTGACTGCCCCCAAACCAACTTATCACCCCTTCCCAATAAGCAAATCAATGTTGTGTTTCAAGCAGCACTGTTTAGAGAGTGTCCCTATATCTACGGAAATCCAGCTAGAACTACCTGGGCATAAATGCAAGTCAGGGAAAGTGCAACTCTACAGACAAATGCAAGGAAGATAAACTGTTGTCTAAGTCCAAGTTGCACTGGACAAAGTCAAATCAGCAAGGAAGACTCCTCAAGACTATTGCAGAGAGGAAAGAGTCTGTAATGAACTCCTTGAAACAAGGTCTGGGAAGTTTCTAATAGCTGAGGTGGATCATAGACTACCTCTCTGTGCTAATTGACTTTACTTAAAAGTAAACTTTCTTCTTCATGACAGGAGAAAGTTTTACAACTTGGAGCAAGGCACCTACTGAAGATAGTCTCTTATTGAGAAATAGGGATGTTACCTCCTGCAGTGTGAATATTTCAAAGACAGGGTTCTCAGATCTTTGAGAAAGATGTGCCTGGATCTTAAAGCTGACAAGGGATATTAAAGTGATTCATATACATTTCAAAGTGGGAAGAGAAAGAACTTGGGATTTTAAGTTTCCTGCAGTAAATGCTGTAAGAAAAGGGAGTTCAAGGCCCAATTGTCAGAGAGAAACCTGTCTAAAACTTGGTGAAGTTCAGTGGAACGTTAAGGTTGTGTTGGTCATAATACATCAGGATACATTTTTGTAGTTGTTTCAATCCATGTCATTTCTCTACAAAATTATATCTTTGTTCTGTCCTTATGTTTCCACCATATGAATCAGATGTTACTTTTTTTGGCCTATGTACAAAGTCTTCCCTACTACTGTTATAATAGGAACTCTTCCCACACTTTTATATTAGTTTCCTCTGATTTAAGTGCTGTTTGTGTCCTCCCCAAATTCGTATCTTGAAATTTTAATTACCAAAAGTGATGGTACTAATAAGTAGGGAATTTGGAAGGTGAGTGGGTCATGAGGGTGGAGCTTAAATAAATGGAATCAGTGCCTTTATAAAGGAGATCCCATGGAGCTACTTAGCCTCTTCAATCATGTCAGAATACAAGAAGGCTGTGACCGGGAAGAGGGCATGCACTGGACCAAGCCTGTACCAAGACCTCAGATTTTCAGCCTTCAGAACTGTAAGAAATACATTTCTGTTGTTTATAAGCCCCGAGTGTGTGGTATTTTGTTTTAGCAGACCAAAAGGACTAAGATAGTCGGTGATGTTAAAACATGCATTCCCTTAATTCTGAACCATCTATAATTCTGTTCTTACTAATAAAATATAAAAACCTAAAGTTCACAAGTCACCTGGGAAGACAATACTCAGAGGTGTGTAAGTTTAGAAAGCAGCTTGAAACTTAAATTGTACTTAGCAATGACCATTGAGGAGTTGCTATAATAAGCTGGTTTTCTGTTCTTTTAATCTGCATAGGAAGGACATCACAGGTCTATTATCTGATGACTGGGCTGCGACATGTCTCTCAAACATAGTGGGAAACATTGCACTGGGAGAGAAAATATAGGGATTATGTAGCACCATGTATATGATTTGTTTTAATATGAGTTAACTTTGAATCTGATTTGCTTTATCATTAATTTAGCAAACCAAAAGGAAAGTATTCTATTACATATGAATTTCTTTTATGTCTCTTTTTATTAACTTAATTATGCTATTCCTAGTTGTGGTTGCCTTTTATTTACATTGGTTGTGAATTTTTTCTTTTTGTTTTTAGCTTCTTGGTTCTGTTGCTTGAAATTTATATCAAAATTGCAAATTTGCAGCCATTATATTAATTTCTTTGTTCCATTCTTAATCTTAACTCCCTCTGATAATCTAATTAAATATATATTATACCATTTAATATGGTCAAACATGTCACTAAAGACTTTATGCACTTTTCCCAGTCTTCCAGCTGTGTTTCACTTTAGTTTCCACTTAATTTTCATGTTCACTAATTGCTTTTTCTTCAGTGTTCAATCATCTATTAAGGACATCCTGTGAACTTTTTCTTTTCTACTATTCCAGTTTTAATTTCTAGAATTTTAATTGTTTTTATTATTTTTACCGTTTTCTGTTGAAATTCCTCTATGTTTTTGTTCATTGTATTTATCATTTTCTTTAAATTCTTGAGCACATTTATACTGTATTTCTAAAATCCTTGTTTGACAATTTCAATATCTGGTTTATCTTTGAGTCTTTTTCTATTGAGTTATTTTGCTCAAGGTTATGTTTGGCATTTTTGTACTTTTTGCAAATCTAGTAATTTTTTAAATGATGGGTTTGTGCATACAATTTTATTGAGCCTCCTCATTGGTATTTTTTTTCTAAGGTGTATTGAACTTTGTGTGTCAGCTAATATATTGACTATTGGGATTGATCTAGTTGAGGCTTGGCTTTAGGCTCTATTAGTTCATGTCTGATATAGAGGCTTTGCTGTTAATAGATTGAAGCTTCAATACTCTGGTATCTCTTTTGAATACCCAAGACATTCAAGTTTTCTCCAGTGTGGCTGGCTGGAACTATAGTATTCTTTAATACTATATGTTCTACATCATTTCTGATAGAAAATCATGGCACCCCAATTGTACTTTAATGCCAGTTTACAGGTTTTTATCACATAGGTGCAGGGCTTATCATATAGTCACAATCTCTAGGAAACCCCTCTTTTGTTTTCTGGAATTCCTCATCCATAGAACTTACTCTTCTCCAGATGACAGCCTAAATGACAGCCACATCAGCAGACCTCTCTCTGATTTCTATTTTCCCCATTTAGTAAGAATGTTGCTTTTTGTTTGGGCTCAATGTCTTTATACCATAGCTTAAAAATCACCAATTAGAATATTGGAAAAAGTATGGAGTTCACCTTATTTGTATTTCTTACATAAAACATGACATCCCTGAAGTGTTCAGTACGTTAAAACATTAGTTCATATATGTTTTCCTGTTCTACAATTATTTATGTTACAAGGTTAAGTCAGATACATATACATCATGGCCAAAACTCAGTATGTTATCTTTTGTTTAATCTTCATACCGTATCTACTTTTATAGCAGCTTAAGAAAGATTAAGAAAGATTAAGAGAGAAGTTATGTGAGAGGGTTAGTGGATGAACACAAGTGAATTAGTGGATGAACTCAAGTATGTCTGATTCCATAGATCAAAAATTGCAGCTTTTTGTTAAGTTAATTTTTATTTTACATTTTCTTTTTACTGTTATCATTTGAGAACTATTTGTAATTTTTCTAAAAAAAAATTCTCTTGGAATGGATGAGGTTGTATGGTTGGATTCAGCATGAAAGGGGTTATTTGAAATGCAGAGTGTTATTATTATAATTATTTTCATAACCTTTATAAAAATATTTTTTGAGTCAAGAACTAAATAGAAGTACCCCATAAACATAAGCTTGTGCTGTGTTTACTTGCTTATGTGTCTGGTCTTGCTCTGGGATTCTCCTTTAATTACAAGTTTAGCTTTGGCAGCCAAGATGAATATAAAATCATGTTAAAACTCCAATCTGCCATTTCCCTTGTTCTTCTGCCAGTCAGGCTAGTTCTAATTGGGGAATAAATTTACAGTGTCTTCATGTAGATAGCTTGTTGGAATAATTGCTGTAAATGCAAAATTTACAAAAAGATAAGTGATGCCAAGCAGCTAAAAGAAAATTAAGTAATTCATGTTATGAGACTTCAGAATTAGAAATGAGATGGCTTTCTTTTTTTTTTTCTAGCATTCATTATGCTTTACTTAAAACAGTACACAGATGGCAATGGGAATTTTGCAAAGACCAATATTTTGAATAATAATCAAAGGGTACACATAATATAAGTCAATTTCTGAATATACACAAAAGTTAAAAATACTTTTATGACTTTAAGTACAAAAATATCTGATATCTGCAATTCACAACTTTTCTGTAAAAATCTGTACTTTCTATAAACTCATTTTCCAGAAGAATTAGATACATTTTAGCATGAGATTGAAGACACTGATAATATCTGTAAGAGCCATTAAATGGTTCACTAAATTAGTTGAAATTTAATTTGTGAATAATGAGGCTAAAAGCATGAAAATAGAAATACTAATTTAATGTTATACATAATTTTATTATTAAAATAATAAAGTGATTTTACACAGAATCTCATAATCAAATATTTATGTCTACATTGCTCTTTTGTGGATGTTACTTCAAAGTGGTCATATATTAAATTATGACACTCATGTTTTTGAACCGAGAATTCTCATCTATAGAAAAGCTTTTGTCAATTACTCCTGAAAGATGAATCAACAAACTGACCAAATGCAGATGAAGCATGGAGACATTTTGTCCCATTGCAGATAATCCAAATTTGGCAGAGAGAAAAATGTTATATAAATGTGACATTTTACAAAGACTTAGTAAGCTATTGAGTTCTAAAATCATGTATTTTTATATTAACATTTCTTAAGACAAACTTCAAAATTTCGGTTTATAAAAGAAACATGAGGGATCTTTTTCAGTACAAACTGGTTTTAGTTCAACGATGAAATAAGACATTTGGTAATATTTTCAGTTATATTTTTCCTACTTCTAGTCATATGAAGATAGATAGAAACATAGGTAGATAAATAGTCAGCTGGATAGGCAAATAGAGAGATTGATAGTCTGATGTGTATTATATTTATACTCCACAAAGGACATTTTTATTTTAGAACATTAAATTAGAAATAAAAGATATTTTCTATTGAAGACCACTGTTTTGGAGGGGCAGTGGTCATTTTGTGCACCTAGTTTTTCCTAAAACTGTATATCAATTTAACACTTGTCCTAACATATTTGAAATATCTAGAAGATCTAAAAATATCTTTAAAAAATCTAAAATTACTTCTTAAACTCTGCCATATTTAATTATACTTAAATCATTTTAAAATAACTCCACTTTGTATAATATATTTCTTGAGATGAATTTAGGTTACACATTACTTCTGGTAGGGCAGTCACTTTCAAATGAAAATATGGTGTGTCCTCATCTACCTTATTCACTGGATATGGCACTGTGTGACTTTCTCTCTTCCCCAAAGTCAAAATGCCCATGAAAAGTAAACATTTTGAATCGATTCAGGACATTGAGACAGCCATGGGAGTCCAACTAAAGATACTCACGAAAGAGGACTTCCAGAACTCCTTCAGGGAGTGTCAAGAACTATGGGATAAGTGTATTCAAAGCAAGGTGGGGGAGTATTTTGAGGGGGATTAATGTCAATTGCTTTTTACTGTAATAATTTTTTTATTTGAACATTCACCATATATTTTTATCATACTTTGTATTGCTTTTAGTATGTTGCTCATTGTAGGTAATATATGACTTTTTTTCCATAAAAACCATCTGGATATGTTAAGGAATAATATTTCCCTAAAATATGCACTAGACATAGAACACTTATTTATATACTGAACTTGAAATATATAAACTTAAATTAATAAATTTGATACCATGATATTTCCAATATCATCAAAATAAAAATTGATTTTATTCACTTAGTTATTCTTATAAGCTACAAATTTTATTGCATTAATTAAGCCACTTTAGTTTTTGTTTATTAGATTGTGGATGTAATATACTTAAATGATGAAGACATAGGAAAAACAGAATTTATTTCAACTACAAAGTTACATTAAATAAACTTTTATTCTATATTTTAAAAAGCAGTGCATTTCAGTGTAGTTTTTATTCATGCTTATGGATTTGAGAAACAATGAATTGTATGTGTATTACTTTTCTATTGAAACTATAAATAAATAAAAAACAAGTGGCCTAAAACAATAAAAATCTATTCTCTCAAAGCTGTGCAGATTAGAAGTAAGACACAGATCTTACCAAGCTAATTAATATCAAGATGTCAGCGAGGCAGCACTCCTTGCAGGAGGCTCTGGGGGGAATCAGTATCAGGCTCACACAGCTTGTTGCAGAATTCAGCTCCTTGCAATTTCCTGACTTGCAGACTTTGATCTGAGTGTTGTCCTCAGGTTCTATCAGGCACCAGCATTCCCTGGTTTATGGTCCATTTCTTCTACCTTCAAAGTTGACAACAGTTTGTGTCGCTCTCATGTTTCAAATCTCTCTTGCCTCCTCCTTCTTAACACTTGATTCTTCTGCCTTTCACTTGCATTTTTCAAACCTTTATGATCATATTTGTCCCATCTGAATACCCTATAATAATATCCCTGTTTTATGGTCCATACCTTTAACTTAATCTGTGGAATCCCTTTTTACCATTTACTGTAATGTGGTCGTAGTCACAGGAATTAGGATGCAGACGTCTTTGGAGGGCCATTGTTCTGCCTACCACAATAAGTATAAACATGGTATTTTCTCTGTAGGTGCAATGAGCATCGACAGGGCTGTTCAAAGTTTTGTACAGTTACCCCTACACCCAGGTCAGTATTTCTTTAAAATAATGAATTTTTGACTCCATGCAACATTGACCTATCTATATAATAATGGAATTATTTTATAATAATAAAAATGATCTCACATTACTTAAGGCTGACCTTCAGAATGTCTAAACTTTTTTCTCTCTCTTTTATTGTTGGTGTCCTTTTTTAGTGTTCTGAAACCATGAATCCATTCATTCTCTACAGAGTTCCAAGAAAGAATGTTTGTTTAATTGCTTTGCTGTGGACTTGCTTGTGTAGCCTCTGGCATGATTGTATTCCACAATCTTGACCATGATTGTTGCCATGTCTTTTAAAGTTCAGTAGAGTTCTTACCATATGTTAATGAGACTTATTTTTTGATGAACTAAGCTATAACACATATTGTGACATTACAAATTTGCATTTTAATCTAGTCCTTAATATGTCACATAATCCACACATCAATATTTTCTAAAATAAATGAATATTCTCAATTTTATATATGACCTACTGTCCCTGAATGTTTTTCTACCATGATCAATTACTTTTTTCTAGTCCTGTGTTTCATAATTGGTGGTAATTATTAATCTCTCTCCTTCCTTCACTCCTTCTCCTCTTCCTCCTCCTCCTTTCCCTCCTTCTCTTCACTTGCTCTCCCTCATTCCGCCTCTTTTTCTCTCTCCACCTCTTTACCTCTTCCTCATTCTCTCTCTTCCCTTTTTATCTCCCTTTCTCTGATTTTTAACATATTATTTACAAATTTGTTTAGATTATTAAAGATATAAGGATCCTGAGATCCCATGAGAGCAGTTCATTAATATATACACTTTGAAATTCCTTCTTGCATTGGACTATCTGTTTATGCAGTGAACCAATATTTCAGATCACTGTATAGCCATTAATAACTACTTTACACAAATGTCCTGGAAGGCACTATTAGAGCATTTCCTGTTTTCACACTATTAGATCACTTAGAGTGTTAGGGAATGTTATGGACCGAATTGTGTACCACCACCCCCCCACTTTCATTTGTTGAAACCCTAACCCCCAAATGCAATTCGAATTGGAACAGGGTTTTTAAGGAAGTCATTAAGGTTAAATAAGGTCATAAGGGTAAGGCCCTAATCAAATAGAACTGGTGTTCTTACAAGAAGAGGAAGAGACACAAAGAGTATGGGAGCACAGTGGAAAGGTTACATGAGAACATGGTGAGAAGGTGGCTGCCTGAAAACCAGAAATAGAGATTTCATCAAAACCCAACCCTGCCAGTACCTTAATTTTGACCTTCCAGACTCAAATATTGTGAGAAAATAAATCACTGTTGTTTAAACTA
>PVJL010008640.1:0-64802 GCA_004026885.1 Lyroderma lyra
AAAAAAAAAAAAAAAAAAAAAAAAAAAAAAAAAAAAAAAAAAAAAAAAAAAAAAGAAGAGAGAGAAAATACTTTAAACTGTTTTGCTATAATTGATCTTGGAGTTCCATGCTACATTATTTCACAAAGAACCTGCTTCACCTCATACTGCAATGGGCGTTTTTAAATGTGCAATTTCCTTCATTTAGATAAGAGTTATGTGCTACTAACACATTTCTATTTTTATCAAAAAATCTCAGTTAAGTTCTCTAACAGGTTCATATACATCATATCCTCACACAGTGAATAATTTGATAAAAAATTATCAGTATAAATTCTATCTTATAGTAGCCAGTGCATTTTTTATTTCATTAGAATGAAATTGTAGAAACTATTTTCTATTGTCCTTTCTATTTAGCAGTTATCTCTAGTAAAATAATCTATGGCAGGTTTCAGTCAATAACATTGATTTAGCTGCTATATGTTGGCTAGTTCTCTTTTAGCCAACTTAAAATTGTGCTATATTATATAGAGTACAAGTCATCCTTTGTAGAGTACAGTTCTGTAAGTTTTGACAGTTATAGACAGCTGTGTAACTATTACCACACTCAAGATACAGAACAGTTCCATCACCCCCCAAAATATCCCTGTGCCCCTTTGTAGTGAAGCCTCCTACTTGACCAATATCTTTAAAAAAATTATTTATTGAGGTGAAATTTATATAATGTAAAAATTAATCATTCTAAAGTGAACAATTCAGTGGTATTTAGTATATTCACAATGTTGTGCCCCCACCACCTCAGTCTCACCCCAAACCTTCCCATTACTCCAAAGCAAAACTCCTTATCGTTTTCCTCTCGCATGCTCTCCTCCCTCGAGCCTGTGTTTCCTACCATTCTACATTCTGCTTCTATGGATTCATCTATCTGGAAATTTCATATAAATGGAATCATATCATACAATAAACATGTGACCTTTTTGTGTCTGGCTTCTTTCACTTTGCAAAAATGTTTTTGGGGGTTCATCTCCCCTGTAGCATGTATTATTTATTGCTTAATTCATTTTTTATGACTGAATGCTACTCTATTGTATGGGTATGATTTCTTTTTTTTTTTTTTTGTCCCTATAGTTTTACCTTTGTAAGACTGAAATCTTATAATCTGTAGACTTAAGAGTCCAATGGGATGTTTTGATCTTTGCTTTTAGAGTGTATGGTGCCTTCAGAGGTTCCTATCACTAGTAAATGTTTTTCCTAATGCTTCTGTGGGGGCATGATACTTTGGGGCCAGAACTTGTGTGTATCCTCTTCTCCTGTGCTTTGTTGAACTTCCTTCTCTTTACTTTGAGGCCCTGTCCAGATCCTGGGCATGTGACATTAGTCATCATCGCTTTAGGGAAAGGTTGTTGGTATGAAATCAGAGAACACAAGTGTCTGATTCTTCACTTTAAGTTCAAAGGCCATTTATGGGTATAAGTAAGGTTTGTGAAGAATCCTTAAGGAGCCAAGTTTTTACCCCGATGAGTCACAGAAGAGAAACACTATGGGCTAAAGAGGAGATAGAGGCCGAAGTAAGAGGGTGAGGTGCTGTTGAGCTCTTGGAGAAGGCAGCAGCTGCTGCCTCCCACCGGCTTCCTGAAGAGCCATACTGGGGCCGAGGCAGCATTCAAGGACATTCACATCTGCAAGGGCTTGTAAGGACAGAGGGTGCTTACAATTGCGCCTAGGGTGGGCTCTGGGAAAGCAAGGCAGAGGCTGGAGCTTCCCTGCTGCACTGGTCAGATGTCTCTGAAAAAGTGTGGATAAGGCAGTGGAATGTGTCAACGCCAAGAGGGCCTCAACAGCCTGCCTGGTTTCCTGGCTGAGCCTTCAGGGAGCTTAAATGATTTCACATCACTCAAGGGGGGCTTGGAAGCTAGCCAAGAGGCAGAGCGAGAGCAAGGCGGTCTGCAGGGTCTTCTGGTACAGGGACCATCCGTGGTGAGAGAGTGTGCACTGAGTGGCCGGCTGGGGACAAGATGGGAATCCAGCCCTCTGAGAAAATACTGGCCGGGAGGGGCATCTGTCAGAGCCGAGGACCCAATGGGGCTGAACTGCTCAGCAGAAGCCAGTGTAGGGAAGATGACAGCAACAAGGGACAAGTGTCAAGCTGCTGCTTGAGCCCCCGCAGCTTGAAAACACTCAGGGAGAAGGAGTGGAGAGGACAAACTCCAGGAATGATTTTATGGAAATGGCTAAATGTTCCTAGAATTAGCTTGGGGTGTCATTTCTGCCAGCAGGTGGAATTGGAGTTGAGTAGTAGACTTACCAGCTCTCTGTGCCTTGTCTTTTCATGTGGCACAGAGAGGGGGCAATCATAGTACCTCCTCATAGGTTATTGTAAGGGTTACCTGAATTAACAGGTGCACAGCATTTAGGATGGTGCCGGGCACAAAGCAAGCAGTTAACAACTGTTAACTCTCATTATCTGCAACATATGTACATACGTACCACAAGCAAACAAGTCAGAAAACAGAAAGTGATAGGAAAATAAGACATTGCTTGCCAACCTTATCTACTGCAGTTCTGTGCTGTTTTACAAGTAAACAAGGAAATCGGATTTCCTCCAAATTGCCCTGTGGAGCTTTTAATTTAAGACACAATGAAACTTCTGATAGCCTCTACCATTGTTTCTAGAGCTGAATTATCAATCAATTTTGACTACATGCTAAATGAATCACGACGACAAGAAGTCTGGCTGGTTGTTTCAGGCGCAGCTTTTTAGGATCCTTGCATCTGGGAAGTCATTTGGGTCTTGCCCTCAACTTTGTGCCTTGATGGGCTTAGCTTGATCCATTTACCCAGAGTTCTCTCTGTTTCTCTCTCTATATATATATTACATGTAAAATATTTTCTGTTCAATGCTTTAGTAGTTTAAAAGGTTTATTCGCTAATTTGATGAAGACATGTCATTGTACGTGTCACTGCTCGGAGTTAGTAGCGAGAATAAAGTATGTGATGTAGTTTTCCTTGGGGCTTCCTTGTTCATTCTCACTTTGCCCCTCCTCACATTTTAGGATTGTTAACCATATTATTTTTTTCGTCCTCCACCAGCCTGTCGTTATGGTTAGTGTTTATGGATGTCTGTTGTAATCCTGGACTATTGGCGTTCAGCCAGTCAGTTCTTGCTGGATTCTTTCTCGGAGAATTGGCCGCCTTCATGATTGCGGGCCTCAGCCTTCTCCCGAACCATCCATCCTACGCTTCCTTTCCTCACCGTTTTCGGCAGCCCCGGTTCTCCTAGGTGGCATACATCATGCACAAGTTCAAAACTTAGACCCGTGGACATAGCTGAGTGCCTGGTCTGATTTTCCGACACCAAAGCCAAATAAACAGTTAAACATATAAAGTCCATTTAAAAAATCCACATTACACTGGGGAAATCTTTTTTTTCTGCTATCAAGTCTTCTCCAGGAAATCACTAGGTCTGAGGCCCCCACTGGATTTGTTTTGCACTCATATTCATTATGATAGTATTTCACTGATTTTGGATAGTATCTTCTAAAGAGTTTCTTTCTGTTTTAAGGGGGAAAAAAGATGTTTATTTCTTCCAAAAAGTCATGTGTGTGTGTGTGTTTTTTTCTTTGTAATATGTTAAAATTCACCAGCGTCTAAAGCATTATAGTGAAGCACTTGGAAACCTTTTCATTCTGGAGAGCTCTGGGTACCAACACGTCCTACAGTGTGCATTCATACTGAGCTCCCATCTCCTCTGTCCTCCTAGGGAGAAGGATGAGCCCGGTAATAAAACAAACAGTGGGGACTCCAGCAGGCTGCTGCAGCTCAGACAGAAGAAAAGCAAGGACACAAAGGCCACAGCAGGCTGCTTTCAGGGAAAAGAGACTCAGTCATTTATTTTTAAGCAATCTATTAACCATCCTCTACTCTTTTTTTTGCCCCCAGCTTTATTGAGATATAATTGCACTTTTACTTTTCAGCTGGTTCTGAACCCCTCACTGCTCTGCCATTGAAGAGGTGGCTGCAAGCAGTCCAGCTTCATAAGAAAATGTGAGAAGCAATGAGGAGAAATTGATGTGCTTTTTAGTGCTTTCCTCACTTGGCTTTCCAGATTGCTTTCATTTCTAGGCAGGAGAGCCAGCCTGAGCAGGGTCCCTCCTGTGGCTGGCTGGGCCGTGGAGTTCACCGCCACTGAATGCCTGAGCCGTGAAAACACGGCGCTGTGCAGTCGGGCTGATGGGAAAGCCCTGAACAGCTTGCTGAATTATTACTTCATTCTCGGCTGAAGCAGCAGGAGGCGAGATGATGAGTGAGTGAAAGAGCCCATGGTCTCGAATGTGGGCCGAGGGAACCAAAACAAACACGGAGAAGACAGGCCAATATTTAAATCCATTTAAAGGATGGAGTGCGCAGGAATGTTTGACCATATTTTGTCTAGTGAACAGATTTCATTTTTTAATGGCTGTGTTAGTCAGTGGAAAGCAGAATTGCAGGATAGAATCTGTTTTTCTACCACCTCCCACACTCCTCTTGTGACGCTCAGGGACATTTCCCCATTCTTGGTACTTAAGGTGGCTTGGACAGTTTACAGTGAGGCCTGTTCTGAGCCTGAATGCCACATTTACATGCCCAGTCTACATGTATTTCTTGGTCTCTCCTTCCCAAATAAACTTACCAATGTGTACTTACATTGGCAGCACCGTATAAACCTGCTAACATAAGCGCACGGTGGCAGGGTTGCAAACTTAATTGTCAGATTTTGGGTACCATGACAGCTCTGATGGCCAACCTCAAAAAAAGAGATCCAAAATTGCTTTGAAGGGTGGACCTGGCACTGGCATACATGTATAGCTTCCCAAGGGGAGTACTTCCTAGGTGACAATAGTGATACTCAGCAATGAGGAATGTAGCACTTTTTCTAGGATGAGTTCGCGAAATTAATTGTCTGACCTTGTGTGTGTATACACACACACACACACACACACACACACACACAGACACACACGCACACACACACACACACATGCACACACACACACCCCTTTTTGGTCTATGGAGGGAGCTCATTACCCAAAAGGGCAAACCGATGAATTTCTGTGTATACACTACAGTTGTCCAAGAAAGCTGCCAATTTTACTATTAAAAAAATATTTTTCTCTGGTTTTCAGGAAAGTTTTGGAGGAGCTGATTTATCATGGGTGGTGTAGGATTGGGGGTGGTAGTTTTTTATTCATCCTGTTAATATTGATAAAAAGACATTTTTTCAGGCGTACTTGGTTCAATAGTAAGGCGCAATCTAGGCTCATAACTGTAGAGGGCGCATGAGTCTTAATAATAGCATGGCCTTTGTCACTAGAGAAGCCAGGTGGTGGAGAGTATCCTTTTATTATAGATATGTTATGGGAAGGAGACACAGTGCATTTTGGAATAAATACTAAATCCTTATTGTTTTCATATTATCTTTTATAATGCTTTTCTTATGAATAAACTCATCTTCAAATTTGTATAAATTTTTTTGTTTTAAAGATTTTTATTAAAATATAGCTAACATATAATACTACATTAGTTTCCGGTGTACACCATATAGTTTTCAACATTTATATACCTAGAGAAGTGATCACCATGATGAGTGCAGCAACCATCTGACACTATATCACACTATCACAGTATTATTGACTATATTCCCTATGCTGTACATTACATCTTCATGGCTTATTTGTTTTATACCTGGAAATTTGGACCTCTCAGTCCCCTTCACTTTTTCCTCCCCCTTTTAAATTTTCAATTACAGTTGGCATTCAATATTATTTTATATTAATTTCAGCTGTACAGCATAGTGATTAGATATTTATATAATTTAAGAAGTGATGCCTCTGACTAGTCTAGTAGCCACTGGGCACGATACAGTTTCTACCATATCTTTGACGATATTCCCCATGCTTTACTCTACATCCCCATGACTATTTAGTAGGAACCAATTTCTAAAGCTTAATCTCTTCCCCTTTTTCATCTACCCTCAACCCCACTCCCATCTGGCAACTATCAAACTGTTCTCTGAATCTGTAAGTTTTTGTTTAGTTAGTTTGTTTGTTTTGTACTTTAGATTCCACACATAAACAACATCACATTGCATCTGTCTTTCCCCATCTGACATACTCCACTTAGCACAATACCCTCCAGGTCCAGCCATACCTCTGCAAGTGGCAAGAAGCCATTCCCTTGTGAGACAGGTACTTCCATTATCACCCCATTTTAAAGATGAGAGCACTGAGGCTTAGGTGAGTGGACACATTTTATTCAACTGGTTTGTGGCAGAGTGGGGACTGGCATCCTTGAGCCCACTTTCTTAACCACCCTATTCTCTACTTGGCATCTTAGGTTTTAGCCACATGCTTGCTGTAAGTGCTGCTGTAATGTTTACATGCAATATATAAATTAATATTATTGCACCTGTTAGGATTGTTCACACAATGACATAAATAATAAATATCCCCGGCAGTTTTTAGCACAGCAGCAGAGCATCAGTCTTTGCGATGTGGGCTTCTCTGCTGCCTTTTGGATAGGAAAGTGTCCAGCTAGTGTCCTTTGGAATGCTTAGAGACCGTGTTAGCATTTCTGCATGGATGGAGGGAAGAGTTCCAGTCAGTGACAAAATCTCAAGCTCCCAGAGCAGTTGGCACTTGGAAGAGGGTTATTTCCTGCAGGAGAGTTGATCCCTAGGAGAACTGCCTCTGAATGGCTCAAGCTGTGTATTAGGGTTCTCCAGAGAAGCAGGACCAATAGAAATACTTATATCTATATCTATATCTATATCATCTATCTATATCTATATCTATATCTATGTCTCCCTCTATATAAAGAGATTTATTTTAAGGAATAAATTTATGTGATTATGGAAGGCTGGCAAGTCCAAAAATGGGCAGGATGGGCTCATAGGCTGGAGACCCAGGCAAGAGCCAACGTTACACTTCAAGTTCAAAGGCTATCTGCAGCAAAATTTCCTCTTGCTCAGGGCAGGTCAGTCTTTTGTTCTAGTTAGGTCTTCAACTGACAGGATGAGGTCCACCCACATTAGGGAGGGCAATCTGCTTTACTCAAAGTCTACCAATTTAAATGTTAATCTCATCCAAAAATACCCTCACAGAAATATCCAGAATAATATTTGACCACATATCTGAACCCCATGGCCCAGCCAAGCTGTTGCATAAAATTAACCATCAAAGCCAAGTACTTGGGCTTGCTTTCAACCTGCCCAGGACCTGGGCTGGAATGTAAGGGGGGGCAGTATTGTTGGAGAAGGTTCTACCTCACACACAGTGAGTGGAGTCCACTATAAGGCACTACCAGTCAACTCTTCAAGGACAGTCCAGGTGGGTAAGGATGTGTCTCAGCTACTTTGAAGTTTGCCCAGAGAACAAGGACCGTTCTGAGACCCATCTTTGGGTTTGGGGGTCCACAAGCAAATGATTCGTGCACTTTCTATCTGGGTGAGCCACAGGGACCTAGTGATCACTCACCCAAAGGGGGCCCACTTGGTGCTGGCTTGAGCCATCTGTGGATTGCATGCATGCATACATTCATTCGACAAACATTTGTTGAATGTCTATTATGTTCCAGGCTCTTTCTGAGTCCTGAGGATAGAGCAGTGAACAAACACAGACAAAATTGCTGTTCTCAAGAAATACACATTCTGGGAAATGAAGAAAGATAGACATTTAAAGAAAATGAACAAACAAACAAACAAACTAGAATATCATGGACCAGATGGTGATAAGTGCCATGAGAAAAATGAAAGTGAGAGGGGAAGAGGGACTGCCATAGTTGGCACTGTGGGTGAGGTGCTGGTAGTTTGCATTATGATCTAGAGTGGTCAGGGATGGCCTCACCAGAAGAAAATAATGCCTTTTGAGTAAGAGCAAGTCACGCAGACAACAGGAGAAAGAGAACTTCAGGCAGAGGGAACAGCAAGTGCAAAGGTCCTGAGGGAGGAGTGTGCCTGGAATGGAGAGCGAGGGCAGAACGGAGTGGGAGGTGCGATCAGAGAAGTAACAGGAAGCTAGAAGGAGCTGGGCCTTGAGGGCTCCAGCTTCTATTCTGAGACAGCTGGAAGCCACCAGGAAGCTTTGCATGGAGGAGTGGTGACACGCTCTGGTCGCTTTGTTGAGAACAGACTATGGGATGTGTGTGTGTGAGGGGGAGTGTCTTAGTCCATTTGGGTGCTACATTGAAATACCACAGGCTAGGTGGGTGATAAAGAACAGAAATTTATTTCTCACAGTTCTGAAGGCTGGGAAATCCAAGATCAAGGTGCCAGCAGATTCGGTGTCTGGTGAGGGCCCACTTCCTGGTTCACAGATGGCCATCTTCTCACTGTGTCTTCACATGATGGAAGGGGTGAGGGGACTCTCTGGGGTTTCTTTTATAAGGGTGCCAATTCCATTCATGGGGCTCCACCCTTATGACCTAATCACCGCCCCAGGGCCCCACCTCCTGATACCACCACATTGAGGGTTAACATTTCAACATATGAATTTTGTGGGGACACAAACTTTCAGATTATAGCATGGAGTATGAGGCAGAAGCAGGGAGACTCTTGCCAGAATTCAGGGCAGAGATGGTGGTGCCATGGACCAGACGGTTGTGAGAAGTGGATGGCTTCTCGTCTGGTTTGAAGGCCAGGCTGACATGATTTGCTGCCTGCGGTGAGGCCTCTGTGAAGTGTGTGAGCAGGTGAGGGAGTGCTGCAGAGGAGGTTTAACAGACATTCCCACCTAGTCCTCTCTTGCACATTTACAGTCAAAGTAGGAAGAAGATGGCCTTTAGATTTTAGGGTTCTTGTCCTCTGCAAGAACCTGTATCTGAGGGCAGCCTTTGGACTGTTTTGGTCTTGATTGGAGAGAAGCTCCTCGTGGGACCAGTCACTGTGGCCGAGAGTGCATTTACTCAACTGCCTGCCTTCCTGATCCTCATGTGCTGTAGACATACATGGCCCAGTGGTCATCCAAAGGAAGTGACCTCATAAGTGTGCCTTTCAAGCCACACAGGATGGGTCCTTGTGCGACATTCAGCCATCGCTCTGGTTTACACCAAATTCAGCAACTTGTGGCCTGCAGATACTCAGTATAAATAGCTGGAAAAGCCTGACCTTGACAACCTCATTTCTCATTCCTTTCTTGTTACAGGTAATAGAGCTGAAAATGTGGTTTTAATTATAGCGCTAATGAAAACTGAAAATCCAGACAGACACTTGACGAACTCTGCTGTGCTTTATATTACATTTGTGCTAACTACAAAGTGCCCAGCTGGGTGTAACATTATCCCCCTTTCCTCGAGCATCCGCCTGACTGAAGCTGTATAATTGATGTGTACTTTGGCAGGAGGTCAGCTTAAAGGTTTTTTTTTTTTTTAAAGATTTAAAAAAAAAAAAATCTTTAACGGTATTTAGGGAAAGAAATATGTTTATTACCTGAGCTGGGAGAACATTTCTCTGGGTTGCCCGACATCCCCACCCCCATTCCAAATTCTTCTAAAGCATTCCACACATTACCTTCAGGAGAAACTCTAGGGCCAGAAGTGAGCCCAGAGACCTACTTTAACTTGGAGCCACGTACCTTTGTCTGTCGCTGGTGATGCTGCCTGGGCAAAATCATGCCTTGCTGTGCAAACCTGTTCAGCTTTCTCGTCTTTCCTGTCAGAAGGGTATGTTCAATGTTTATGAAAGAGAGAGTGATGGTGGCTGGGAGTGGAGGCACACTCTCGTCTGCATGGGCCCGTCTGTCCTCACCTGCTGGCCCATGGCTGCCACGTGACCTCTAAAGGGAGTTCTTTCGAGGTAGGGTTGTTAAATATAACACAGGATGTCCAGTTAATTTTCAATTTCATATAAGTGACAAATAATTGAAATGCGTTTGCTGTATTTTAAAAAAGCCTTCTTAATTTTTAATTATTCACTATTTACCTGAAATTCACATTTAAACTGGGCATTCTGTACTTTTATTTTTTGAACCTGGCCCTCCTACTTACGGGGTGCCTGAGACTAGACAAGGTTTTCTGCAAGGACTTTGTAAGAATTCTCTCCCATGACTTAAAGCAAGGAAAATTCTCATTTGGAGTCAGTGTAAGGTTAGCTCTGTGCTAGCTGACCACATACTTCTATTCACAACCTGACTGACTATGAGATCACTCCCTCATCCTGCTCCTTAGGTCACATAGACTGCATGAATCCACCACCATGGTGCTAGAATGGTTGGAATTCATGGCACTGCCTACCTCACAAATAATGAGAGGTTCTGCAGAGACCCACGGATGGTAATGGCATCTTTATTGATTTGGGAGGTGACCCCAGGCAGGCTACATAATCTCTGTCTTGTCTAATTTATAATCTTTTTTTTGATCTAAAATTTTGAATAAGTAATCTATTCTTATTACATATACTGATTTCAACAAAACGCAGGAAGTCTTCCTGTCCTTTCTAGTGTCCAGCCATCCAGTTCCCTTCCCCATAGGCAACAAGAACTGGTAGTTTCTTACTTATTCTTTCAGAGATATTTATACATACACGTGTAAATAAGCAGTGTCCATATTTTCCCTCCTGCCCATTTTTGTATATAAATTTTAGCATACTGTTCCCACTGTACTTATACTAAAAGCATCTTCTTTTTTTCATTTATCTTGGCTATCTTGTCATGACATAAAGAATTTTCTTACTCATTTTTTATGGCTGCATAATATAACATTGTATGGATGTATCATTATTTAATCAGCCTTCTTTTGATGGCCATTTGCATAAGTTCCAATTGTTCACTGTTACAAACAAGAATGTGGAATATGCGCTTTCCTGTGTGTGTGAATATATTTTCAGTTAAATTCCTAGACATGAAGTTTTTGGGCCAAAGAATATATGCACTTATAGTTGGCAAAATTTCTCTCTGCATTAGTTTCCTGTGGCTGCTGTAACAAATTACCACAAACTTAGTGACTTAAAACAACGCAAAATTATATTTTATAGTTTTGGATGTCAGAAGTCTTAAAATCAGGGCTCATTCTTTCTAGAAGCTCTGTGGGAGAATCTGTTTCCTTGCCTTTTCCGGCTCCTAGAGGCTGCTTGCTGTCTTTGGTGTGTTGCCCCTTCCTCCACCTTGAAGGCCAGAAGTGTAGCATCTTTAAATTTCTCTCTGGCCTCTACTTCCATTGTCACATCTTCTCTGGCTCTGACACTCCTGCCCCCCTTTTATAAGGATCCTTGTGATTATATTGAGCCCACCCAGGTAATTCAGGATAATCTTCCTATTTCAAGATCCGTAACTTTAATCACATATGTGAAGTCCCTTTTGCCATGTAAGACAACATATCCACAGATTCTTGGTTAGCATGTGGACATTTGTGGGGTCATTATTTAGATGACCACACTCATAGGATTTATAGCAATTTAAACTCTCATCTCAGACTCACAGAATACACATGCACATTTTTTGAAACCTTACCAATCATACAGATTAAATAAATGGTATCTTTTATTTAAAATGTTAAATTTCAAGTTGCATTTCTCTTACATGGGTGGGCAGGTAGGTGGGAACTATCTCAGAACCATCTCTTCTTTCTTTTCTTTTTCAACTCTTTGTTCAAATCATTACTTATTTTTCTATCAGGTTGTCAGTTGGGAAATAATTATATATTAGAGTAGATGATATTTCTGAGAAAGAAATTACAAATATTTTTCCTCGGTTTATTTCTATTTCAGTTTTGCTTATGAGAGTTTTCTTTTTGCCACACAAAAACATTTAATTTTATGTAGTTAAATTTATGAAATTTATTTATGGCCTCTAGGTTTTTTGTCACAGTTCAGTTACAAAAATCTCTATGTCAAGGTAACAAAAGAAACACAATTCCTTTTATTATTATTTTATTTATTTATTTATTTTTGTATGTGGGTAGCTCCCTGGCTGGGAATCGAACACAGGCTGCAGTGCTGACAGCGCCAGCGCCAAAGCCTTAAGCCACTACACCACCAGGGAACTCCCATCCTTTTAAAATTTAAATAAGTAAAAAAAAAAAAAAAAAACACACAGGACACATATGATCTATGTTGAAAAGGTATGAACATAGGTACATAGATCAACAACATGAAATAAATAAAAACTCCCTTAATTATATATTCTATTGTTTATTCTATATTAGAGTGACCTACAGCTTACAATATGTGTGCAAGTAGGGGCTAAGCTGTTGGTGGCTGAAGCTGGCTCACATGGGTTTGCAAGAGCAGTTGAGCCAATTATGAGCATCTCTTCCCAACACCATGAACAGTATCATCAAGTTGGTAGCTTAAAACTCATTATGTTGAGAGTACTTACACTATGGAAAATGACAAATGCCACAAATCAGGCCTTTCCTCCTGGAGAACGAGTTGTTAAACATTTGCCAGCTCGCCACTGGAGAGCTTGTTTAAAATCCTTAAAAAAATCCAAGAAAGTGCTTTGATAGTTTCAGATGTATGCGACACTAACAATGTTGGCATCACTATTCTAATTGACCCCAACGAGGCAGGCCTTTAAGGAGATACCCTGGTTTCTTTTTCTTTTCTTTCTTTCTTTCTTTCTTTCTTTTTTTTTTTTGTACGTGGGTAGCTCCCTGGCTGGAATTGAACCCAGGCAATAGCGCTGATAGCACCGAAGCCTTAGCCACTACACCACCAGGGAACTCCCAAGCCCTGGTTTCTTTTGGTCTAACTTGCTCAGACCCCTCAGAAACAAATTCTGAAGATATTTATGTGGCAACAGCAGGTAAGGAAGAATGAGAATGCCAGCACTAGAGATATTAATTCCAAGGGACAGAACCCCGAGACAGACAGGGAAGGTGACAATTAAGCCATAGATAAAAATAATGAGGATAAATCCTATCAACTCACTGAGAGGTTTCAGACAGGCCTGCAGGAATGGAGAATTCAGAGTGAAGGATAACTAGAGAAGATATTTTTGGGGGGCTCCCTGGTGGTTTAGTGGCTAGGCTTCGGCGCTCTCAACACTGTGGCCTGGGTTCAATTCCCAGCCAGGGAGCTACCCCCCCCCACCCCCCCGCCCACCAAAAAACAAGAAGATATTTTTGGGCTAAGAGACTTAAAGTGAAAAGGACATTTCCTAGTTAGCATAGACTTTAAAAAATACAACACAATAATTATTTCTCAAGTATCTAGAATATCCTTAATACTGTGTTAGGCATTTTGGAGAACTTAAGATAAATATAAGAAAGGAATTGGTGCACAGGGGAAAAATGGGAATTTTCCCAAGTTCCTAAGAACAATCACTTTGCAAAGCATTAGTTTGGTTTCTCCTTGTTGGAACCATTGGCTGCTGACTATGCATTCGATGATGAGATGCAGGACTACCACACTCACGCCAGGTCAGGGTTATCCTGTGTCTTTACTTTAACCTAATTGCTTTGGGTGGGGATTCCTAGCTACAAAATGGGGAGGTAAGTGCTCTGAATTTTTTTTAACAAGTACGAAGAAAGAGTATTACTAATAGTGGAATTTTAATTAGTGCCTACACTGTAGCTTTGAAAATAAACTTTCTGTGTGTCCTTGAGCCTAAGGGCAAACAGACACAACCTAGTTGAAATACTATATACACTCTTATGGTTTTTGATTTTGCAAACATATTGCTGCCACTGGAAGGCAGTGTTGCCTAGTCACTGTGCTCGGCCAAGATGTTTGGGTGGATCTGAACGTTTCCGAGTTTGCAAGGAATTCAAATGAGCCCAAAGAAGTGCTTTTATGTCTGTCTCTTTTCTGAATCTGGCAAAGATCCTGGGCTGCCCCTAAATGTCCATCCCTGTTGGGGGTTCCCTTGCATCAGGTGCACTGGCATTAATGATGGGAAATCAGCCTGTATGTATTAAAGTGGTGAGACTTCATTCCCTTTGGTCTCCACTTTTCATAAATGCAAAAAGGGGACCATCAGCCCTCCCAACTGCAGAGTTTAATTTAAAACATAAAGCAAATGGGATTTCTATACAATCAGATAAAAACAAGCTGATCAATGAATTTTAAAGGTGCGCTTTTAGAAATCTCCCGTTACTAACTTTCGTTAGATCAAATTGTGCCATGATGATCCTAGATTTTTTCCCACCTATTACCTATTGCATCTGGTAGAATTTTAGGTCGATCAGGATTCTCAGAGAAAATTGGTTCAACAGTTAGTCTTTCTGCATTTTTGTCCCCTCTTAACAAATATTCAGATAATGTTTTGATTTAGAAGCACACTTTAGAATTTAAGATAGGGAGTAGTCTCTGGTGACTTTTTAATAGTAGCCTCCTCTTTGGACTATTAATAATAATCCCTTATCTTTGCACAACGCTTTAAAAATGTGAAGCCTTTGTGTGTATTTTCTCATTGGATTTTCATAGCAGCCTGGTGAATTTGATAAAAGAGGAATCACGATTTCCATTTTGATGCTTAGGGAGCAAGATCAGGTTGAGTCATGCTCCCAAAGCCACTTAATCACCTTATAAACTGCGCTTTTCCCTTCCTCACACACTACGTATGAACAAAGGCCCCTTCATCCTGTAGGTCATGATAGTGAGGCTGGAATTGTAGCTTTTTAGTCACGGTGTGCTTTTGTCCCATCTCTCCTCCTTAGGTTCATAGACAAACATAGTTCTTTTTTGGATATGTCAATACGTGGTCAGCACAGCACGAGTTTTCACGTCTTAGGGTGAATAAGGGACTCCATACATGAAAAGCCCTTCCACTCCTTAGGGTGCTTTATTCAAAAGATTGTTTCTGTGGAAACAATTTTTACTTAAAAGACTATGGATCACTTTTTCAAACATGGAATTGTCTTATCTGAAATACATTCCTACCTGTGCTGAAAGGCACAGGTGTAATCAATGCCCTGATCATAGGACAATCTTTATCAAAAGTGCTTTAGATCCTGAAGCGCCTGAGGGGATGAGAGAGAAGGCCTTTACTGGTGTCGGAATGTGATCAGGAGCTCAGCCCCTTCGTGGACCAGGCATGAAGCAGGGTTTTAGGAAACTGCCTCGGAATTCCTCTAATTCCTTTTGTGTTTTCAGCATCAGATAATTAACATATTTCTAGATGCAGGTCACTTTAGTTCAATTGATTCCTATGCATCCTGCGACATCTTAGGCTTAGTGTCATTCTGAAAATGGAAAGCTAGAGTGTCCCAGGCAGTAAATTAGTTCATGAGAACTCTTTATCTATTATGCTGGCTATCAAAATGGATTGAAAATTAAATTTGTCTTCCTTACGCTGTAGCAAGATTCATGAATGAGGGACTAGTCCTTCAGCAGTTGCTAAGAAAAACCAAAGTCTGATTTACCAGTGGGGTTCAGGTGTGGTCTGTAAGCACCCACACGGTGGGTTCTGTGTCCTTGAACAATCTAGCTCTGTGCAAGGTGTGCTTTTGAGGAGAGAGGTCATAGTTGATGCTTTTCTTTTTATGTCAACATTGTGCATGATAGTGAATTCTCTAACATTGTGCCCTATCATTTCATAATATATCACACATATAACTTTTAATTTAAAATGTAAAAGTTAAACATTTTTAGTTAAAGTTTTTATTGAGATAATTACAGATTCACTTTAAGTGGTAAGAAACAGTACAGAGAGATCCCATGTACATGTCTCCCAATGGTAACCTTCCGCAAAACCCTTGTATAATATCACAACCAGGATATCGACATTGACCCATCACCAATCTTACTGAGATTTCTCCAGTTTTACTTGTATTCATGTGTGTGTGTGTATGTGTGTGTGCACCTATGTGTGCATGTATTTAGTTCTATACAGTTTTATTATTACTGTGGGTTCATGTATCCACCACCATCAAGACACTGAACAGTTCCATCACCAAGAGAATCCTCATGTCGCTGTTTTATAGCCACACCTCCTTCCCTTCCCCACCCCAGGCAACCACTAATCTGCCCTCCATTTCTAACATTTTGTCATTTCAAAAATGTTAAATAAATGGAATCATCAAGTATGTGACATTTTATGACGCCTTTTTTACTCAGCGTAATTCCCTGGATATTTATCTCAGCTGTTGTGTGTATCAGCAGTTCACTCCTTTTTATTGCTACGTAGTGTTCCATGTGGTTTGGATGAACCACAGTTTGTTTAACCATCTACTCATGGAATGGCAATTGTGTTATTTCTAGTTTTTTTGTTTGTTTGTTTGTTTGTTTTTGGCTATTTTGAATACAGAGTCTATGAACATTAGTATACATATTTTGTGTGAACCTAAGTTTTCATATTTCTGGAATAAAATTCCTAGCACATATAACTTTTTTAAGAGAAACAAGAGACAAATTTTTTTGCTGCCTTCTGGAAGATATATTCTTCTAGAAGATGATCCATTAAGCTTGTGTAGAGACTCCAGACTTGTCAACATGTCTTGTAGCCATGTATATTATTTTCACCTTGTCCTAGGTAAACAGAGAGTCTTTTGGCATGAATATAATTTGAATTTCAGTTTATTATATGGCTATTTCATGGTGTAATGAGGTATAAGTACTTAAAAAATCAAAACAGAAAAGGATGTATAGGCAGAGTGATCACTTCCTGCTTTGCCTTTGCACTTCTAAATTGTCCAGTTATTGGAAGTACCTCTATTGTTGCCATGTTACATTGTAATTATCTATTTACACACCAGACTCCCTACCCTGGTGGTCTTAATCATCTCAGTAATGCAGGGTAGATATTTTATAAATGTTTCTTAAAGAATGCATTTCTTTTTCACATGGGACAGTTTGTAAGTCATTTAATATATTTAATTTTCATACAACTATTTTGATTAAAAAATAGCAAAAATGTACCTTAACATCTTCCAATTATGCTGTTATTATCTTAGAGATAGAGAAGAAACACCTGATTAAGACTATGCTTCAGAGAAAATTGAAGAGTGGGTTCCTGTTTCTTAGGATGAATGGAATTTATTATGGATAAAAGTGATATAATCCAGTATTTCACATGAGAGAAAATAGATTAAGAATTCGGGGTGGTGTAGTGGCTAGGCTCCGGCACTCCCACTGCTGTGGCCCAGGTTCGATCCCTGCTCAGGGAACCAACCAAAAATAAATAAATAAAAAAGAGAAAAAGAATTCAACTCTTCCCCGAGTAATGTAAAAAAAAAAAAAAAAAATCCAGCATGAAGGCTAGCTAAACCTCCATTTCGTAGTGAGATTAGTGCATAAGTTACTTTTTTTTTTTTTAATACTCTACATTTTGACAGTTGGAAGATACTGGTTATTTTAATTTGGGTTTGTACAAAGTATGATTTCAGCAACATTCTTTGGAGGTTATTGCCATTAAGGCAGAAGGTGTATCAGAAGTATAGGATAATTTTTTTTTTTTTACCATCAGTGGTTTAAGTGTGATATTTTATTTTAAACTTCATGATGGATACTGCATTTTTGATATTAATACCATGGCCTTTGTGTATGACATTGCTTTAGTTCTCACTCATGATGGTGAGCCCCAAGGGTCCTGGAGCCCAGATTCTGGCTTTATTTATGGAGATAAATTTAACTTTTAAATATCTATATTTCAATGAAAATATCAACATAGAACAGTGAAATGTACAAGTCATTGAACAACTATCTTAAAAATATAAATGCAAACTCTCATAACTTTTACAGAAATGTCAGAAAATAACAATATTTTATAATGATCTTATCTTTCTTTTTGCTACCTCAACTAGATATATTGACTTGTAAAGTTGCCAAATGACATATAGAAAGTTTAGAAAAATTAAGTTTTGAATAATACAAAAATTTAATTATCTGAAATAATCTATATACTCCTATGTGATTTGATATGAAATGATTTTTTTCTTCTAAATTTGACAGATTTTATATCAAGGAGATTATAGAGAACCTCCTTATGTTCAAATTAGAGAAAAATGATAAACTCTTCCATTTTGCCATCTTTTCTATGATAATTTGGAGACTTTACATTGACAGACTAATATGTGATATTGTTTTAGAAGCAGTAGCAATTTATAGTTTGGCTGAAGCAAGTTCTTGTAATAATGACAGGCGGGGTTCAGCACTAATCCATGGGGATCTATGCAACATGGCAAACAATACACTTTCCAAGACATGTTTGAATTATGAATCCAATGGTGGGCGGTCTCTTAAGTTCTTTGCAGAATAGCTTTGGTGTGAGTTGATGGAGCATTTTGTACCTGGGATTCAGAACTTTTATGAAGGCCAATACCCTGAAACTCATTCAAGCAATAAATTCACTTGTCTTTGAGTTTACAAGGCAATAAACAGTGAAGGCCTTTGACCTTAACATTTACTGAATACATTTGCAGCAGTTGTGTTTATTGACAACTATTTATAGGGAAGCATTGGGTACTGAATTTCTTAAGGGGAGGGGAAGACCAATTTAAAAAAAAATGAAATAAAACTTTAGAATTTAATTTTTGGCTACTAGACAAATTTTCAATTTTGGAGTTGGGATTTGAGTCTATCTGAATACAAATCATGCTTTGGGAATTTGTTTCCTTATGATAAAGCTGAAGGATGACTCATGAGGGAGTGGACTAACACTGGAGTGGGTATTCTACACTTTGAAAGGACAGAAGCAAATGGTAAAGAGGACTCATTGTATGTCATGGAGTAAATGACTTCTCTTCTGGACAAACATCCAGTTATGTGAAACGATCATACTGTGTCTCCTAAAGATATTAGGGAATTTATTAATTTCAAGTGCATTATGCATTTTGAATTTTATGTGTTAAAAACATGAACATAAAAGAGGAATTCTTATTGAAATAATTACTCTGTTACAAAAGGGCAGCCTGAAGATCTTCTTTATTTCTGAAAGTTGGGAGGGGGATTACCATTACTGTACATTGCAGATGGGGAAACTAGGCACAGGCAATCAAGTGTTCGGTTTCAGTTAGAGGATGAGTCCATGGCGATGGCTGAATTAGAAAAGGTGCTTCAAGTACTGGGGTGCAGGGCAAGAAGCAACCATAACGGGAAAAGGTCACTTTTACTCAAGGAGATTCCTCTGAGCCAAGTTTTCACTGGAGACTTAGACCACAGTTACTTCTCACATGAGGACACAAGGACCTACAATGGCCCAAGAAGGCAGGTAACCCCTCTCAGATGATGCTATTCGAATAGGTTTGAAATAGTGAGAAATCTCTTGCTGATCTTGGTGGGGCTTATGTTTTGGAGAACAAGATGTGCTGATTATTATCATAACATCTGGTGATGGGAGTGCTTGAGGGGGCAGTTAACAGAATCCATTTCTTTCAGATTCCAGAGTAACATTGACACCACACTCCTAGTAGATGAATTCTGCAATAACAGCCTTTGGCAGCCTGGCTGTTAGCTCACAAAATTCTTGAAGTATGTGTTCTTTGGGTCATGCTGACTTTTTACGAGGCAGTGTCTATCTGTGGACCCATTCCACTGGGGCCCAGACTGTATTTTCTCCCATTGGCCTGAATCTGGGCCTGCTTATGTGCCTGTTTTAATAGATTGTGAAAGAAAAGGAGGTTTCATCTGCTTGTTGAAGCAAGTGAGGTAAGATCTAATTGAGTTGGTTTAGCTAGGTAATCTGGTGTAATGGTGCCAGTGGTTGATGGTGTAATTAGCTCTGCCTAGAGAAAAATACGTATTTCAATTGCACAGGCTACCCTCTTGTAAATATGGTCGGTGTTCTGGGGAGTGGAGGAATGGGGCGAGTGACTCAGGACAGCTTGTTCACTAAGACCGGAAAGGTGTCCCCAGAGCGGGTGATATTGTTAGAAATCAGTTGGTGGGGTTAAGTACCAATAACTGAAATTACCTGCTATTTCATAAGATACAGAGTTTAGATTTATCCTTTTCATAATTATCCTATACTTTATATAGGATAATCATACTAACTTTATAGTTGTACATAACATAACATTTCAATAAGATCATGTCCCATTGAAATTATTTTCATTTCAATGCCACCATTTTGGTGGCACGCCTCTGTCCTGATATTGAAAACAACACTCCGTCCACGTGAAATCATGGTGTTGTATAATAGCATTAGTTGGGCAAAGCAAGTAGCTGCTTTCTAAGGTTATTGTGTGCAATTCCTTTTTCCAGCTCAAGAGCATATCTTGTTTTAAACAACTTTTTGAAAGGCAGCCAAGGAAAGGGTTGGCTCAGATATGCCTTTACCAACCCTGTTTCTGGAATACAGTGTCCCAGTTCTTGGAGGAAGATGATAAAGCAGAGCTGGCCTTGGGAGCTGTGTAGGAATCTGTGTTCATGTATTGAAATTCCATGAGCAAGAGTAAAGCCCAAAGGGAAAGAACAAAATAGAAAAACCTTACCGCAGGAAGATTGGTTACTATCTTACATTCAGTTACAGGTGCTGAGGTAAGTGTGGTTCCAACCGTTGTCAGTGAAAACAGTACGTTAGTACGAGCTAGCTAATAGAAGGCTAACGGGCACTACGACTTTTGAGAGATTGAAGTTGGGACAAGAATATGAAAAGTGGCCTGAAGAAGACTCAGACGAGTTCTTGTTTCTTTCCTGTTCACCCTTATCAAAGGTACAGGCAAGCAGTAAAAAAATTTTTTGAAAGCCAGCGTCTCTAGGGAGGCAGAATTGTTTTTATGATTCAGCTGATCTGACATTAATTTTGGAGCAATACCTCAAAAAAAAAACAAAACACACACACACACAAAAAATCAACCCAACAAAAAAGGGAAGCATAACTCCCTGAAACAACTAGGAACTTCCCAGAAAGCGGCACACTTGCGTTGGAAACAAACAAAGCACCAACCTAACCGCGGCTGAAACCTGTTTGTTAAGCAGCGAGGGGAAATGCCCTCAGCCAGACGGCCACTCAGGAATGTTGGGAAGGAGATCAGATCCACCATCGGAAGGGGAGAAGAGACCGATAAGGCTGCAAAGAAAGCAGAGTCAGTCACCAAAGTTGGTTTCGGGGGTAAAGTGAGGAGGAGGGTCAGGATGTTAATGATACAATCACGTCGTGCTGCTAACTCCTGGCACACACCCCGGGAGCTGTGACTAAGAGGCAGTATTTAATCAAGCCAGCAAATGTGAGGTCTACCAAACCGTGCTTAGGCGTGAAATGAAATGCATTTCATTTAAGGGGAAGCAGCCTTCCTCATTCTCAACAGGGCATCTCGCTTGGGTAGTTCGTGCCACTGACCAACAGATTAGCTGTCTAACTAGGGTTACGGGTAATCATTATTTTGCACTCAATACTCAAGACATGCGAGGCTCGTTTCCATGTGCCAATAGGGAGATCACCTTTGTGCAAAGGGGATTGTATATGGCATTACTTACCCTTTCATCAAACGCAGGTGTACTTCAGTGAGCTTTCAGACAAGACATTTTCATTCTTCTCTTTCTCCTTTTGGTTTCTTGGAAGTGTAACCTTTCTGGGGAAGATGGCAACTTTGAACATTTCCTGTGCATTTGTGAGTTTCTAGGATTTCAGTTTATGGTCCCCGTTCCTACCGTGGCCATAATTGATAAGAGGTGAAAATTGGAGAGTCTCCAGATGTGCCCAAGGCCGTCCCATGAGTGAGCCTTGTCACACAGGGCAGCCTAGCACGTGAGATCCGGGCTTCATCCCTTCCGGTCCTGCCCACTGAGGGCGCAGTCACGAGAAACCACATGCTGGGGGTTCAAATGAAGCTGAGATGTAGTTCGAGGTGTTCTGAAGCTTGTTTTTGGCCCATCTAAGCGTAGTGTTGCTGATGGGAAAGCGTTCAGGTGTCTGCACGTGGAAGGTGAACATTGCTGCTGAGTGGGAATTGTCAGTAAGTGGAAATCAATGGCAGAATACCTTAGCCTTCCTCCTTGTTCAACATTAATCTCAGGACTACGTTTGTAGGCTGATTCCAGATGTGCTTGACTCTCTAAGGCTGAGTGTCCAGAGGTGACAGGTGGTGTGTTTACCTCAGCAGAAAGAAGGTCAGATTGTGTTATAGATCCCAGGGCAAATGGCCAACTACCCCACGGGAGTGCCTGGCGGGTCATTTGGCTGCAGTCGGGCCCAGACGCTGGAGGACAGAGTGCTCATCCCAGGGAGCAGGGAAGAGATGTGGTTCTTCACGGCTGCACTAGAGGTCGCAGCTCGAAAGGGAAGTGCTGCAGAAGGGACGTGAAATACGAGCTTTTAACTTGGTGTCCCCTGGGGTCATTTCTCTCTGTGCACCACTCCAAACTGCTGGCTGGCTTTTGGTGTTGTTATTCTGCAGCCACGTATTTGGTGAGCCCTGTTTTTAGGAACACTTAATTGGTTTGACCTGCCCCACTGCTTCTTACATGAGGGGGAGCATTCCAGGAATAGAGCTCGAAACTTGTGCCTCTCAAACTTGAGAAATGTACAGACTTCTTTTAAAGGGACAACATTGTCTGCATGCACCCCTGGTGTTGACTTATATCCTTTTTATTGTTTTACTGAATACACACATAACCCTGGACACACATTCCTTATGCTTACAAAACCAATTCTATTCAAAATATCAGTACTATTAATGGAATAGAATGAATGGTGTCATTCTGCTAAAGCCCAAATCCTTGATACATAGTAGAAACAAAAACTTAAGATCCAGTCCTATATATTTTAATTTGTATTTTTAACTTCAATGGCGCTAGTTCAGAGAATTTCTGCACATGCAAGTGAGTTGTAGCAAAAGGGTTAATGATAATTTCAAGGCTTCATTTAAGAAAGTCAGATCTCCTATTAAATCGAAGATTTGCTGAAAATCACTTTTTCAAATACCAATTTGAACGAGGCATCAGTTCATATTAAGAAGGTGTCTCTTGCACTACAATGTAAGATTCTCATCACAATGCATTGACATTTGTATCAAATGGCTGTCTGATTCTATTATTGTTGGAATTGGAACTAGAAATATTCTTTATTGTTATTTGCTATTACACTTATGGTAACGAACTGGTGAAATAGTTATGTATAAAGGCTTTAGTTCACATTATAAATGAAATACAGAGTTATGATAAAAATTCTTTGGTGCACTATATGCCAATATTACTCTGTGCCTTGTGGTGACGCAAGCCCTTCACCAGTATTTTTACATGTGAAGTGCCACAAGACTGTCCCATGTGGATCACGTACTGAAGCAAGTGGGAAGCAGGCGTGGTCATCCCAGAGCAGGTTCAGTTGTAAGGCACCAGCAAGGTGATTCAGAATTTACTTACTGTAATGTATTTGAGATCATTGTCATGTGCAAGAAATAAGAATTCTCAAAGAGCACAATAATGCCAAGATGGAAACAATCCATGTGCTCTTCAGCGGATGAATGGATAGATAAAATTTGGAATACACAAGTACACACAATGGACTATGATTCAGCCTTAAAAGGAAGGAAATTCTGACACATGCTACAGCATGGATGAACCTTGAAGTCACTATGGTAAGTGAAACAAGCCAGTCACAAAAAGACGCATATATATGATTACACTTATGTAAGGTCCCTAGAGAAGTCAAATTCATAGAGACAGAAAGTAGAATGATGGTTGCCAGGCGCTGGGAGGAGGGAGGAATGGGGAGTTAGTGTTAATGGGTATAGAATTTCAGTTTTGCAAGATGACAAGAGTTCTGGAGATGGGTGGTGGGGATGGTTGTACAACAATGTGAATATAGCTAATGCTGCTGAACTATGCACTTAAAATGGCTAGAATGGAATAAAAAAATGAAAAAAGAAATGGGTAAAATGGTAAATTTTATGTTATATATATTTTACATATAAAAAATTCTAACAGAGCAATTTCAGACACCCAGGAACACTGCGAGAAACACCCTTCTGAATGTGGTGGCCCAACACGAGTCGGGGCATTGGGGGCCAGCCTATGTCCTTGGTGAAACGAGGAAGAGCTAGGTTACTGTGCTAGGTTTTCATAAAGGCATGTTATCCATTTCAAAGTTGTCCTTTATTCTATGCTTATGTTTATGCCATTTTTTTCTTTTGGTGGGGGGAGCTTAAAATCTTCTTTGTTTGTGAAATGAAGAGAGTAGCAGTTTGCTGATGATCGATTTTCTTTAATGTACCTACTTGGCAAAGTAAGTAGTTGGGAACACCATGTTGCTAACCCCCAAGTAAAAGTCTATTTAAAAAACTGATTATTGAAATCCAAAAGTCTGCTTTTTAGAACTGGCATGTGGTCCTGTGATTCCTTCCTACGTTGATGGCTATACTTACTCAAGGTGCATTGAACAAGAGAAAAACGACAGGTTAGCATTCTAGAGCCAGATTCCACCATCTCCGTCGGCGGCCTTTGCACAACCAAGGACCTGGACAGTGTAAGCAGCTGTTAACTCTGTTTCAGTGTTTATTGAACACCTATGGTAGGTTTGGGGACACAGACATGGGTAGGGCTTGGTCCTTGCCCTGGGGGAGTGCAGGGCCCAGCAGGGGAGGCAGTCACATAACTAGCTCTGACCCAGCGTGATAAATTCTGTCACAAAGAGATGGTCAAATGCTGCGGGAGCACAAAGGAGGGGCAATAAAAAGTAACATTCTCCTAATGTTTTACAACTTTTATAGTAAGAAAATACATCATCTAAGACTTGACATCAAAGCCTCATGGCTGAGATGTGGGCCCATTTCCCCTCATTTTGGCTGTAGATTAGGAAACAAATCATTGCGCCAGGACGTGGGCAGCAGTGGGTGGAGAATGCAGGGTGAGGATCTGTGACGGAAGGCACAGTTGAGGGACATGGCATTTATCGAGGCTTGAGCATGTCATAGGGAAGAGCTAGGGGCTCATGAGCAGGAGGGATTAAAAAAGAACCAGGGTGGCCCAAACCCCAAGGAACAGCAAAGCAGAGGGCTATCCACCAAACCCACACAAAGGCCTCAAGTGGCAAATGGCCGGAGGATGGCTGTGGTCCAGTAGGAAGAAATGAGTTGATGGTGGCAATGAAGGGAATGGCTCCCTATGAAAAAGAACAACAGACCGTGTTTATTGAGGACTTACTGTGTTCTCAGCACTGCGCTAACATTTATTTCTTTTAATCTTCACAACAGCACCGGGGATATTAAAGCTGTTGTTATCCCCATTTTATAGATGAGACAACTGAGATTTAGAGAGGTTACTAACCCAAATCACATAAGTAGAACATGCTAGAGGTAGAGCCAGGGCTCCAATCCAACCTCTCACAGCAGTGCCAGTACCCTTCCAACTTCCAGCTGATCATCTCCAGCTGGATGTTCCACCAGCACCTCAAATTAATGTCTGAAAGTAAAATTCATGCCTCGTCTGTCTGCTCTGGTTAGCACCCCAGTTTCTCTTCTTTCAGGCTTAAAACTCTGACTTGTTCTTTTGTCTTCCCACCGCTTGCTCACCACATCCAGAAGGTGGCCTGGCCTCCTTGGCATCTGACCCAAACTTCCCATTCCTGTCGTCGCACCCGTCGTCCAGCACCATGCTGCCTCTCACCTGCTGATGTGTCCTGGGCTGCTACTAGGCCCCACCATTTCCTATTAATGAGAACTCTGCTGCCAGATTACGCTCCTTGTAAAGCCCGGCTCTGATTACATCTCTCTCTGCCCAGCACTTAATATAACAATGGATTTCTTCCCGTGGACTCAAAGGAATGTTCAGCCTCCATAGTTTGTCATTCAAGTCATTCGATGATATTTCTCAGCCCCACATTTCAGTGTTAAATTGCATGGCCTCCCTATATCCCTTTGTGCCCCCTCACAGCCTTCCACTCCGAGTGCTCTCTTCCTGTTGCCTCACCCTTTACCTCCGTGCATTTATGTCCCGCAGGTTGTCTGAAATGTGCTCTCCATCCCCTCTGCCTGGATGAACCTCCTAACTATGGTTTTAGGTCAGTTTCCAGTGCCACCTCTTCCCTGAAGACCCCCCTCTCAGCCCCGCTGGAAGTGATCTGCCTTTTCCTGGGGTGCTGGCAGCATTTTCTATAAGGAAGGCAGTAGTCCCATGCTGCCCTCTATTTCCATGTGTACTTGCCTCAACGCCTCCGGCACACTTGGACTTCCTGACACAGGGAGCGTGCCTTGTTTATATTTCCGTTCTCTTAGGGCCTAGCCTGGGAGCTGAAATACTCATTGAAGGAGAAATGGGATGGGAAGGTCACAGAGGGAAGAATGAGGAAGCTCAGAGAAAACTGGGTTCTAGCCACATAATCAATCCTTCAGATACCCCTTGAATTTCTCCTGAAGAAATAGCTCCAACAGCCCCTGTAAAATTCTGTCTTAGGCTTTACTTTGCTGCTGTCTTGTCACAGTGTCCTCTCTCTTCTTCATCACATCGTTTTCTTGGCACTCTCGTTCACTCCATCAGGAACTGTCCCACCCTTTTAGAATTAAATCAATCCTTTCAGTCACTCCAGGAACTTCTTCATGCTTACTTCATGGATTTGTGTTTTATGTGTTCTAAACATAAAACAGCTTTCTGTCATTTATGTCATTTCTGGCCAATTTAAATTTGTATTGTGTTGTCTTTGTCCTATATTCTGTAGTTATCTCTTCACTGAGGGCAGAGCCATTGTGTGGCACAATATCAGGGCCACAACACCAGTAGCCTGTCTGGGTGGTGCTCCCTGGAGGCGAGCAGTGCTTAGCCTGCTCACGATGTGGCAGCCCTGACGGTGGGCCCATGGAAGTCAGGTGCAGGTTTGGCTGATTTCTGGTCATTCTGAAAGTCATTGTGGGACATCTGGACCCTGGGTATCTCCAGAAGGGCTGCATGGGAAGCCAGCTCCATGCCGATTCCTCAGCCACTCACGCAGTTTCAGGAATGCAGGCTTGTCTAGTCTGTGACTGCCCATGCAGTCTCCCCAGACTGCTGATGTGAGAGCGAGGAGCCCGAGAAAACACATGCAGGTGCTAACTTTTACATTTGGGTATTCAGATTGGCACGGAGAGAGAAAATACTTGGACTCCACTAGCATTGCCAATTATGAGTAGTTGTGGCCTTTTGTGTCAAAATTATGTGCTTTTTTAAAGCCCTGGGTACTATGGTGATCGGTCCTGTGTAAACACAGAGACAAATAATGCTTTATATGAGTCTACCACCTGTGCCTGTCCAGTTACCTAATCTCTCTGTAGGCCTCCTTCTTGTGGAATAAATGTACCCGGCAGTGTAATGAGATGTTTCCCCTTCAAGCATTGGGACTGCCTGCTGCCACTTGGGATGCCCAGCCCTCTGAATGCCACGGCAACGAGGGATGGGGGCTTTCCTGCAGAGGAGTCACGGTGTGCAATTTTCTTGGAACTCGATGTGAGTTTGAAAGGAAAAATGACCCAGAGGAGGACAAGCAAGAAGAGACAGCCCATTAGCAGCCGAACCATATGACAAAGTAGAAAGCAACTTCAGAGCTGTCAGCGCAACAGCTGGGGGAACATGCCAAGAAGCCAGATGCTGCTGCTGAGAGACTATTTTCCACAGAGCGAGGGCCTGTGTTGTTCATCTCAGCCCCATGTGTGGCCCTGGGCTTGGGGCTTTATTGCTGGATAAAGTAACAAAGATGGGGAGGTGGGGGAGCTGTGTACTGCCCGGGGGGCAGACTTAAAAAGTTCAAGAAGACAATAGCAAGTGGAAATCCTGTTCATTACAACCTACCAGCGTGATTAGGAATTTGAACTCCACACATATCTTCCCTATAAGAGATTTATTTGTAAAACGATCTAACAAACGGCATACTTTAATTTGAAGCTAGATATTGGGTTGGTGAGATCCCACTGCTAGACCATCCTATCAGAGTTTCTAGCTTTGTTTATGTGGTCTCAGGAATCTTCATAGATGTGATGTCTTCTGGCATTGGTCTTTGTCCCAGATAAGTGGAATTTTTTCTTATTTTAACAGTGGAATGAACTGAAAAAGATCTTACCGACTTGAAGGAATGCGAGTGGCTTGCTTGAAGTTATTCCATTTGACTTCTCTAGAAATAGAACTTCCAGAGTGCTGGAGACGTTTCCTCAGCACTCACCACTGGGCTGCACTTGCCCCCTACTTGTCTTACACAATTCACCTGTTTCCACCAAGTGTTTCCTCCCTCTCCCCCCTCTGCCCTGGACTTAATGATAGAAGAAACCAGTATATTTTCTTTCATACCCAAAAGGCTACTGGAGGAGTCATTTCTTGACTTTTCAGAAGAAGAAATCATTTTTTAAAAAAGGATTATTTGTACTACAGAGAGTTTCTGGAAACAGGCTGGATAGATAACTTTAAACATTTTTGAGGTGTGAGGAAATGATGCTTTCTGCATAGAGCCGTCGGAAGAGAAATTGTAGAAATCAAGTTTTATGCATTTTCTCAAGACTTTGGGGGTACATTGCCTTCATTCTAGGGGAGATGGGTGTCGGTACTTCCCTGGTGTGTCTGCTCTTGGTTTATTCTCCCCGCTGAGAGAGAGCCGATACGGGACTAATGTAAAGTAGAGAGTCATGTACGCGGAAAACTACCGTGTAGCCGGTACAGAGCGTGGTTCTGCCTGGACATGTTTACGTGTGGTTGGGGGGAGTCGGAGGAGCCTGGGGTTTTGCTGGCAAGATCACCGAACACCTGGGGGTGCATTTCAAACAGGCATAAGAAGGAGGTGTTTTCCTCATTGTTTTTTTTCTCCCCTTTCTGACCTTTCCCTCTGTTATGGAGCAAGGAGGGGTTTTCAGTTTCTATCTTAGCTTTGGCTCTCTCCAGCAGAGTCGGCGAGAAGGGGCTGTGTGCAGGTAGTTTATTTCATGTAGTGTCCCAAGGGAATAGGTGTGCCTGTGCGCACGCGCATGTGCACATGTGTGTGTATAGGGGATGCTGGGACTAGTGAAACAGGCAAAAAGGGAAAGCCAAGGGAAAGGTGCATTATAGAGCAGGTCACCACTGTGGGCAACTGGGACTCAATCTCACTAGGAACCCCCTTGAGGAGCCATGGAAACTGCATCTCAGAATTATCCACCCAAGGGACAGAAATGGGGAGCATTTGTCTACTAGCTCCTGTGCTCCAAGGGTCAAGGGTGTTCGATGGCATTAACTTCCTTACACCTCCACGTTTGTGCATGTGTGACAGCCAAGGTGTCCCATGCTTCTGCTGTGTCAGAGGAGCCCTGGCAGAACATGAACAATCCTGGGTGCAGCTAAAGCAGGTTGCTGCTGGGTGCACCTGAGTGCCGTTGGGTGCTCCTGTGTGCCGCTGGGGGCGCCTGAGTGCCGCTGGGGGCGCCTGTGTGCCGCTGGGGGAGCCTGTGTGCTGCTGGGTGCTGCGGCAATGGCTGGAGTAAAAGGTAGGCTGAGAGGACCTGAGGTGGAGCACAGAGGTATCTGACAGCCATGCTTCAATCTAGGTGTGGCCCTGGAATTTCAAGGTGGCCTTGAGATCCAGGGTAAAGCAGAGTTCTTAGGAAGGCGGTAGGCCCTCCCCAAGATTGTGTTGAATTCCATTTGTTTTGTTGACTTTTCTCTAAAGTTCTCCTGCTGTAGGACTTTTTAATCCTCATTGGCTTTAGACACAGGATAAAATGGGAATGTGACTTGGTGTTCAGCCAATCATTTCCTTCATTGCTTGGTGTATGAGTGAGGGACCCCATAGAAACCAGCGGCACACTCTAGAAGGTGAACCAAGAGAGGGGACAAATTACAAAGGTCTGGGTACATTTAAGGGAACCAGCAATGGTGGGCAGTCTCACCGCCCTTAGTCTGCAGGAATGAGAGGAGGGAGCAGTGACTGAGCCCTGAGAGCTGTAATGTAACTGGAGTGGTGGCCTGCGAGAGAGGAGCTGTGGCCTTCAGGTGAAGGACATGTCCAGTCATGGAGACCCAGCAGGAATGGAGCTGGGGGAATAAACACCCAGACCTCGCTCTCCTCTTGCCCTCTGGTCTCCTGCTGGTACTTCATTGCTTACCTCAACTAGAAGTCAGAGGGCATGGGAGCCCCGGATGAAGGCCCCACAGGTCAGCCTTCCTGGGCACAGAGCAGAGGGGAGAAGGCTGGGGAGTGGGTCTGGAGGGGCCAAGGGAAGACACTCAGCAAGGCTGGTGCTCATTTATAGGGGCGGCTTATGGTCCAGCTCTGTCTTACTGGGGATTGGATGCTCTTCACACCTCCTTGGAGGTGGGTTGCTTTAGCTCCAATAAAGAACCCTCAGGCCTGAGGAATGACTGGCTCGGTGTCAACTTAATCGGCAGGGAGCAGGAAGGGAAGTGGCTCAGAGTGTGGCTAGGCTGATCACTGTGGGATTTTAATATATTCAGAGTTACTCGGAAAATATTTTTTAACAATGAGATTAGAGAGATTTATTTACTATGTAAAAATCATGTTGGCCTGCAGACAAGGACTAGTAGGGGGAAGAGGAGATTAAAAGCAAGTCCATGGTTTGTGGTGGGAGTGAGGGAAATTTTCTCTCTTCTAATTTCCTTTGCTGCTATTTTGAGGCTGTTTTTGCAATAAATTAAAAACAAAGAGAAGCCACTAGTCACCTAGAGGAGCTTGTTTAGGCTTCTGGACAACCATACTGGGAATACCAAGTATTTTGGAGGAGGGAGACTTTAAACATGAATATTTCTTGCCCGAATCTTGGAAACTTAAACTTGAATCCATGTGAGGTTCATTTTAATAGAGCCCTCTAGGTTTTTAAGCATTTTTTCCCATAATTACTTCTGTTTTCTTTATAAACAGTTTTATGGGGAGTGGAGGGGAGGTATTTTCCCTACCCGTTCAAGTGGCTTCATGCCCAGTTCCCAGGTCACTGTGGATGCACAGAGTGAGGTCCAGTCTCTTCCACAATTCAGTTAAGTGGACCGTCCAGAGTTCTGAGACCTGTCTTCTGTTTTGGGAGGCACAGGGAGAAACATTGTTATTCCTGGGCACGGAGGAAGCCTGGGCTTTCTCAGGACACTGCCAAGATCGGGAGCGTCCCCGCACTCAGCTCGTCCCTGCTGGGGAGGCCGCAGCGCTCAGCGCCCGCTACAGCGGGGTGTCACTAATGTTTCTCAGTGCACGCGGACCCCGCGGACCAAACGCCAGGTGCTGTTTCCAGCACAGGACCCTGACAAGTGGAGACGGGCGGCTGTAATACTTCTCTTTCTAAGGGCAACTGCAAGCCCGGTGCCAATGTCTTTGGACTGTCGTGAGAATTTACCCTGAGCAAAATGTTTTAGTTGAAAGGTATTGTTTCTGATCTCACAGACTAGGACCAGCTGACAAGTTATCTGAGCTGAATGGGTTCAGGGGCCTGGCTTCCAGATGTGAACCGGTGGTTTGGTTTTTCGATTCTCCTTTCACCCCTATCTGCCCAACGAGGACAATAACAACAACAATAATAATAACAACAACAACAGCAACAATTTTTTTGAGGGGAAATAAATTGCTGGCTCACTCCTGGCCTGGATCTGATGTCATCGGATGGGGGTTGCATCTAAAGAGAGTTTTGTTTGTATGAGATAGAGATGCCTACTATTCCATATCAACTGTGGCAAGATCTAGTTTACTGACTTCATTTAGTGCAAGGAACCAGTATAGGCTCCTGGCACATTTTAACAACAGTTGATGATGGCCTCCAGATTTATAGTAAAATTAAAAAAATAGAAAAGACTACCTGGTAAAGTTTATTTGCCTAAGCCTGCTTGCTGGGTATTCTTCTCCTTGGTGCGAAATCTGATGTTGGGTTGTTTGAAATGTTGTGGTCATCAATCGTGCTTTTGGGACGGAGTCTAATAAGACACAGTGTGGGGAGAGGGGAGCGAGGGGAAGGAGACTCCAGAGGCCTGGCTTTGGACCCAGAGTCGTCCATGCATTCTTGCAACGCACTCACAGGCTGTGGGTGAGGCGGTCCCTTTTGCTTCTGCCCTGGCTTTCCTGCCCGTTTACAAACTGGGATTTCGTTTGGGTGCATATACTTTAAGCAGCAGGGCATGTGTTAGAGTGGAAATCTTGCTAGCTTTGGAGTTGCATGGCCTAAGTTCAAAGCTTTAACTATAAACAGTTCAGCAAACTAAAGGCAAGATAATGAACATTTCCGTGCTTCCTTTTCCTAATTCATAAAAGAGAATAGGAATTGCTCACCCTGTAGGATTTTTGTGATGCCTGAACGAAACAGCATGTCTTACTATTTTACCCTGACGTTGCTTTTATTTCATCTATTTTAAACTAGATCTTCTTCAGGCCCCACTCTTACCTTACTTTCTGAACCCTCAAATACAAGAAATGTGAAATATGGTAGAGAAGGTGCTAAACCCCACAGAGGGTGTGTGAGGCTGATGATCAGAAAGGCGTATGACTTAACATCCTGGTTGGTAGGTAGCAGTGTTAGCTATGTCTGCAAAACGTCCTTTTTACCAGCACAGACAGAGCTCCATGCTGTTTGTAGGGACCCTTAAACCCAAATGTCAGAGATGCAAGTCCAATTTCACTAAGGTTTTCAATTCACCTCCAGGCCAGAGTCACCAGACAAGTGATTCTGAATCCTGCCCTTTTCTCAGGCCCTGAGTCTCTGACCAAGAACTCCCTCCAGTTGTGCTTTGTGAACTGCAGCCATGCCTTGCACACGAGACCAAGTGCAAGTGCAAGGACAAGATGAAAACATTACGAAGGCTTTCAAAATCAGAGACAAATGTAAACTAATATACAAATAATAGCCCCCCTCTGATGCTGTATCGTTGAGGTTTTCAGGCCTCAGAGATCTCTAATATATTGTTTCATGGTTTAATCTGCTTTGTAGTCTCTGAATTCAATGATGCTGGGAGCGCAGGGTACAGGACTCTGGGAACTCAAACAAAGAACAGAGAAACAGGAATGCTTGGCAATTAAATTTTTAAAATATTTTTTGTTCTCTTCTCAGAATGTATCCCATCATACTCTTGAAAAAAATTCAGGCAGAAAGATTTTTTCAAAGACATCAGTGGTATGTGTATACATTATAGCATGTGCTCGTATATTTATTAAATTTGTATTTGTAGCTGACAGATTTTGCTTATCACATTAGAAAATATTGGTAAATATTTTCCTCCCTGCTCCCACCTCCCTCATTCTTTGAAGATTTCTAAAAGAAATCTGCAAGATGAAATTCAGGGATGGTTAAAAAAAATCATGCTTTAACAGTGGATGCTTAACAATTTGGAAATTAGATATTTATTTGTGGTCACTTAAAAATGACACACACTGCGTGTATCCAGCACCTACTAAGTGCCTAGGAAAAATAAATATACAACTCAGTTCTCATTCCTAAGAAGCTTATGGTCTGTCAGAGGTCGTTGGGGTAGGGGTGGGTGGAGGGCCTGGACACACAGTAAATGGCAACAAGAGGAGATAGGCAGAGAAGTGTTACGATAACATTAATGCGTGTGTGCAAATGCTAAAGAACCTTTGAGGTGGCCAAGAAGAAATGACCCAGTGGTGGCTGAAAGGCCAGGGTGGCTGGAGGTGGAGCTGGAGCTGGAGCTGGCCCATTTGGGTTGTAGTGTGGTGACCTAAGCTAGGTTCTCAGTCAAGACGGATCACGGATTCTTCCCATCCCCCGTAAACACATTCGACTCCGAATTGTCCCCCACCGCCCAACACCTGTGTAGCCCACCTGAACCACCCGAATTTGAAGGGTGAAGAGGACGTGGAGGTAGGACAACTGCGTCTGGTTCTTTCACTAGGGTGACAAGCTCTCTTCTGAGGGGCTGGGGAAGAAGGGAGGAATACAGAGTCCCCGGCGACCCTCTCCCTCCACCAGCCTGTGCCTTCCACTCCCCCCACCTAACTTGTAGATTCGGCCTGGTAGCAATTCCTTTGTCACTGGCCTCTGCTCTGGCAGCCTGTCGGCCGGCTCCGCACGTGAGCTCTTCCTGTTCTTGGATGCCTGGATCGCCCTTTATCTACTCGCCATCTGTGTAAGGGGATCCTGCCAAGATGATCAGATGTGAGCTCAGTGCCAGAAACATTTTAATTAATTTATGGTGATAAAATGCGAAAAGAAAACTAGTGAGGGAAGACTGGGCCAAAGAAAATTAAACATAGGAGGAAACAAAGAAACTAGAGCCAGGCGGAGTTGGGAGGAAGGGCCTGGTTGGCAAAGGAGCCAGCAAATGCTTCCTTTCCCTCACCCTCTTCACTTTTTAAGGAACACCCCAGTGACAAAGCCACACAGGACCCACGGCTGGAGGGGGCCCGGGAGGAAATTGAGCAGCTTGTGATTGTGTAAAAACCAGAGAACGAGGCTGCAGGGTGGCAGGTCCCCCCTTGGGTGGGGTAACACCAATGTGGCAGAAATACGAAAGGAAAGCAGTATTGGTTAGCTTTATCCTTCCCGGGGTGGGAATGAGCCAGCAAAATGTACCTGTGGGCGTCTGGGTTATTTGACTTATTTGCGAGGTTGATTGGATTTCGTTTGTCTTCCTCTCATCGCTGTTTTTGTGTGACACAGCTATTGAGTGCTGAATAAAGACACATGTCTCAGCTCTCCCCTCCAACTGAGCTTTACATGAAGACAGGAGAAAAACCTTGTGAACCAGCACACAGAAATTCCATCAAAATAAGAAATTATTTGGTTTCTAATTTATTTCTTTATAAATTTTATGGTCTTAATCTAACTGGTGTAATTCAAGGAAAATAATAGACTATTAAAAATAACTGGGAGAAGAATATAGCAGTGACAGGGAAAAAATGGATTGTATGAGCTGAAGGTAGGGAAAGAAAGTGGACAAACTTCTCAGAGATTGGAAGGAATCTAGAGCATGTATTACCTAGTCATCATAATTAAGAGGAACTATATAAAATTGAATAAACAAATTTATGTTGAGCTTAGTGATGGATTATTTCTAAAGCTAGTTTAATAGAATAATAGAATTTTAAAGCTGTGACTTCATACTATGTGTGTGAATCAGAGCTGCCTAGAGAGTTTTTTTTTTTTTTCTTTTTAAATGTATATGATTGAACCCCACCTACCAGGGCTTATGGGGTGACCCTTTGGGATGTACATTTTGAAAAAGCTTGTAAGAAAGTATCTCCATGAATTTTCATCCATTAAACATTCATTCATTCATTAAACATTTATTGGATACCTACTATGAGCCAGACACTATGGTAGGTGCTGGGAACACTGAGGTAAGAAGGAAAAGTCATGGTCTTTGCCCTCTTAGAGGTATGGTCTTTCATTTTCTTTTCTTTTTTTTTTCTCACTTATTTTTATTTTTCGCTTACAGTTGACATACAATATTATATTGGTTTCAGGTGTACAGCATGGTGATGAAACATTTACATAACTTACAAAATCCTTATTTTGATACATCTGGTTCCCATCTGACACTATATAAGTTGTTACAATGTTATTGACTATAGGTCCTATGCTGCACTTTACATCCTTGTGACTATTTTGTGACTATGAATTTGTACTTTTTTCACCCACCCCTCCCATCCTCCTCCCATCACCCCAACAAATCTAGTATCTACCTGATGCCACCCGTAGTTATTGCAACATTATTGACTACAATCCTATGTTGTACCCTATATACCTACAACTATTTGTAACCACCAAACTGAACTTCCCAGTCTCTTCCCTTTTTTTCACCCCCTCCCCCAACCCCTTTCTATCTGGCAACAAACCAAATGTTTTCTATATCTATGATCTGTTCCTATTCCACTTGTTTATTTACTTCTTTGGATTTCACCTATAAGCAAAGTCAACTTGCATCTGTCTTTCTCTGTTTGACACTCCATTCAATGCAATACCCTTCATGTCTTTTTTTTTTTTTTTTTTTTTTTTTTTCTTTTTGGTATGTGGGTAGCTCCCTGACTGGGAATCGAACCCAGGCCGCAGCGCTGATAGCACCAGCGGCAAAGCCTTAAGCCACTACACCATCAGGGAACTCCCCTTCATGTCTTTTGATTGGAGCTTTTAATCCATTTAAATGGAAGGTAATTGTTGATGTGTACCTATTGCCATTTTATTGTTCATAATTTTGCTTATTTTTTCTCCCCATCTTAAGGCAGTCTCTTTAGCATTCCTTGTAATACTGGTTTGGTGGTGATGAACTCCTTTAGCTTTTTCTTGTCTGGGAAGCTTTTTATTTGTCCTTTAATTCTGAATGATAGCCTTGCTGGGTAGAGAAATCTTGGTTGTAAGTCCTTCCTTTTCATCACATTGAATATTTTCTGCCACTCCCTTCTAGCTAGTTGCCTTTCTCTTGCTGATTTTTGGATTTTCTCTTTATCTTTAACCTTTCCCATTTTAATTATAATGTATCTTGGTGTGGACCTATTTGGGTTTATCTTGTTTGAGACTCTGTGCTTCCTGGGCTTGTATGTCTGTTTCCTTCACCAGGTTAGGGAAGTTTTCAGTCATTATTTCTTCAAATAGGTTCTCAATTCCTTGCTTTCTCTCTTCTCCTTCTGGTACTCCTGTGATGTGAATGTTGCTGCACTTGATGTTGTCCCAGAGGTCCCTTAAACTGTCCTCATTGTTTTTTTGCATTCTTTTCTCTTTTTGCTGTTCTGACTGGAAATTTTCTGCTACCTTGACTTCTAATTTGCTGATTCAATCCTCTGCTACATCTAGTCTGCTGGCGATTCCTTCTATTGCATTCTGAATTTCAGTGAAACTATTTTTCATTTCTGACTGGTCCTTTTTTATGGTTTCTAAGTCCTTCTTTATCCTTGCTATCTCTGTTGAAGTTTTCACTAAGTTCCTTGAGCATCCTGAAAATTATTTTTTTGAGCTTTGTATCTGATAGGTCACTTGCCTCCATCTTTAGTTCTTCTCCTAGAATTTTCTGCTGTTCTTTTATTTGAAATGTATATCTTTGTTTCCTCATTTTGGATGCCTGTCTGTGTTTGTTTCTATGTATTAGGTAGATCTGCTATGTCTCCCAGTATTGCTGGGTAGCCTTATGTAGTAGGTACCCTGTGGAGCCCTGGCACCATCTCCCTGGTTACCTGTGCTAGGTGCTCCTGTAGATTCTGGTTTGATACCAGTGCTGCGCCTGGAGCTACTCAGCAAATGTCTCAGAGCATGCCAATGCCAGTGGCTGCCAGCCTGGAGCCTGCAAACTTAAATAGTTTTCCGAGAAAAGTTACTACCCACATTAAAAAAAAAAAAAGAAAAGAAAAAGAAAAAGAAAAGTTATGGTGAGGTTGGGACTGGCTGCTCACCAGAGAAAGTGCTTCTCTTGTTGGCAGAGTTGGGCGAGTTGGGGTCCTAGTGAGTCAGCAGGGTAGAGTGAGTAAAGTTCAACAGACCAATAAGGTTCAGATATGACTGTGTGGAGGTGGGCACAACATAGGAAAGATGAAGCCCACCAGCTGGCTGTATGGGAGGAGGGCACACCCAGGAAAAATGGCAACCATCCTCTAGCCCTCGCTCTAAACCACACACTTCAGTCTGTATCACCCCCGCCCCCGCCCCCCTGTATGCCGCAAATGCCCCTCTGCTGGAGCCCAGGGTGAGTACTTGTGAGTGACTGAGTCTGCACGGGCACTTTAAGAGGACATTTGGGTTTTCTGGAGCCTTCAGTCCCAACTGGTTGTAGTCCCCACTATTTTTCACAGTCAGATATTGTGGAGCTCCTCTTCGCAGCACCAGTGCTCTGGGCTAGGGACCCTGGTGTGGGGCTGGGGTCCGTCACTCCTCTGGGGAGAAACTCCGTGGCTGAGATAGCCCTCCTGATTCTCTACCGCCACCAGAGGTTTGGCTCTGCGCCCCTCCTGCAGTCTCACGTGGTCTCCTCTTTTTGTATCCTTAGTTATAAAGTTTCTGTTCAGCTAGATTTCAGCTGGTTCTCCATGATGTTCAATAATTTAATTGTAATTTTAATGTGTTCACGGAAAGAAGCAGGCACAGTGTTTACCTACCCTGCCATCTTGGATCTTTCTGGTACTGGCAGAAGGACGAAGTAGACTTTATCCCGTGAAGCATGCCAAGTCAATGTTGGGTCCAGCCCATTGGCATCAGGTGAATCCTGCCATCCAAGCTGCAGTGGTGTGCGTAGCATGCCAGGGGTTGGTCCCTGGGGCTCATGACAGCACGGGCAGCCTTTCCAGAATAAACTAGACATTCAACCCTGGCACAATGAGGGCCTGAAATCAGAGAAAGCAGGCAGTGGCAGTGATCTTGGAAGCCCCCACTGAATGACTTCTTGCTTTCCTGTGCAGACTTGTCAGCCTTGCCCCAGGGCATGTTGTGGTTCCCAGGCTGCCTGCTGCTGATCAGCGCAGATCGCTCAGCAACTCGGCCGAGCCTGATTCTTGAGTGAGTTTCCTGCCAGGACAAAAGTTACCACCCAAACTTGCTCCAGGTACCAGAAGCAGATTGTGTTACACAATTAGAAAGGAAGAGATGGGAAGACATTGGTTGGATTATGGTGGAGCCATCTGTACCAGGAGTGGCAAGAGTCAGATTGATAATGTACTTCTGAAAGCCTTTTCAGATCTTATCATTTAAAAGGACATGTCACCCTCCTAGGTATGACCAAGATGAATAGTCCTGTTCACCTGAAGACACGTAAAAGAATGCCCAAAGCAGCATTATATGTAACAGCCCCCAACTGGCCATTACTCAAATGCTCATCAATAGTAGCATGGATAAATAAATGCGTGGTGGTATAATCACACAATAGGATATACAGCAACAAGAATGAACAAACCATAACTACATAAAACAACATGGTTGACTGTCACAAACTAAATATTAACGCAGGAAGTCAGATGCCAGAATGTCTGCACCGATTCCATTTACATAATGTTTGACAATAGGCAAACTTGTCTATGATATTAGAAGTCAGGGTAGTGGCTATCTCTGGTGAGGGGAAGCATATGCAAAGTAGTCTCTGGGGTGCTGGTGATGTGTTGTTTCTTGATCTGAGTGTTGGTTGCAGGAGAGTGTTGAGTTTATGAAAATTCATTGAGCTACTTAAGATTTGTGCCCTTTTATATCTATAGGTTGAGCCTCGATGAAACATTTACAAAAAAGGAAAATGTATTAATATCTCTGTACCAAAATGATTATCATTTAATCCCTGGACTGACAGTATATACTGTGGTTTTTCTATGGGTAAAATAATAGTTAGAAAATACTCAGCATTTTCTTATGTCTGGCATTCGGTAAATATTTGTTGACTAAATGAAGAATGGGTCATTACTTTTACATGGGACAAGTAAGCTAATAAGTAAGAGTGCCAGGCCTCCCAGGGAAATTTCTATCATCAGAGATTTTCTTTATCTAACCCATTGTGTCAGATGTTTAGGAGGGGAGCCCCATGCCTCCGATGCGCCATCTGGTTTAGACGCGCCTGTGCAAATGCCTGGTACTCCTCTCTGGCAGCAGGAGAACAGCCTAGATTTAGGGTGCCCTCCCTGTAGGGAGCTCTTACTCTGTTCCACAGTGCCCGGAGCCCTTCATTAGGCCCGGTTCAGCAGGATCTTTGATGTCATCTCTAAATGCTGCCCAATCATTTTCTCTTGGTCTTTGATGAGTAAAATGTGACCAGGAGATGTTTGACCTAGGGGCATGGCTCGTGGCAAGGCAGGAAATACCTCATCTTGTTAGGCTACAAAAAAGGGAAATTAAAAGGTACTGTGAACTGGTTTATGCCAACTGACTCAGGTCTGCCAGACATCTTCTAGGAGGTGTGATGGGGCCTCAACACAGACTTGCAAAGAGGGGCCGCACTGAGGTAGCAGCCACTCAGAGCTCCCTGACTCAAGCCCAGGTGGAATTTCTTTCAGTCTGAGGCACCCTCTAGTCAAACCTGTTGGTCAGGAAGCCAAAAGTGTCAAGAGTCTGAGAGCTGCTTTAAGCCACATAAAAGGCTTGTTGAAGTCATTTTCCATTAGAAGATTGCAGGTGGCGAACATGCAAGCACAAATTCATTCACACGTAGACCCAGTCCTGTTCATAAAGGCTGGCTTTTGCTGCTTTTTCAAAGGCTCCAACAACATACTACACTACTCAAATCCAACAAACAGTCCAATATCAAGAAGCATGTATCTTTTGAAACCAGGTTTCCAAAGATGTGACTCCACTGTCTCTAAAGATAGCTGCCCTTCCCTTGGCCCTGGTGAAACAGACCGAGACGTCTTGTGGGACGCAGCCCCCCAGCTGAGTTGTGTACGCGCGCATGGAGGGGTGGTGGCTGAGCTAGCTTTCCCGTGGAACCCAAGCCCTCTGCTGGAGTCGCTTGGAGAATTGTTTCTTTCTAATGATGAAGCTGCCTAATTGGCTGTGTAACATGAGTATCTGGATTTTTTTGTTTGTTTTTCCCCAAATGTCAAATAACGATGATGACATTTGCACAGAGATGAAGTCTAGGGGTGAAGCCTACTTTCCGAGGGTGGTCTGGTTCACAGCGTCTTGTGGTGCCTGCCTGGATGACTCGACACCCTGGCCCTCAGTGCTCAGGTCTCATTCTCAGCCCATGTTATCCTCAGAGGACAGCCGCTGTTGGGGTGGGTGTGGTGATGACCTCTCCCTTTGCACTGCTGATGTTTGGGGTGATCAGCACGAGGGGACAGGGTGAATGCAGTGGTTGGGGAGGAGAACAGAGAATAGTTGGGTGGCTACAGGCTTTGGAGCTTTTGGAAATACTGAAAGACTCCAGGTGTTGGAAGACAAACCAACAACATGTAATTAGCATTAAGCCCTGGGTCTCCTACTGAAGACTCTCCCCCGACTCTCTCCTCCTGCTTCTAACACTGCCACCCTTAGAGTCACGTTGGGGTGACAAAAAAGGCTTCCTTTTATTCATTTGAGAGAGAGAATGAGAGAGAAGGATTGGTTGTAACCAGCTCTGCAAATCTGGCTAGAACTTAGGAAGTTCTGTGGTCATGTATATCTTGTGAGCCTCAGTTTTCTTCTCTGATACAAAACAAGGATATTGGACTCTCTGACCTCTAAGGTCCCCTTCAGCATGAAGGTTCTGCATTCCAAAGTGTCTTCCAAACAGCTTCCCAGGGAGGTGCTATCCCCAGAGGCTTTAGTTAAAATACAAATGTATTTTCTGTGAAGGGTAACATTGTAAGCCTCATCAACACGAATACCTCAGGTCAAGTGCGTTTGCCAACTATACTCCATAGTTTGAGGATCCAGGACACAGGCTTGGTTTATTTATATTGGAGGAGAAGAGAGGAACGTTCTGGAGAAAGGGGAGCTGACCAAGGAGCTCAGGATTGGGTGACGTTCTATGGAGGGTACTCTGTCCACCATCTTACATGAAATGTTACTTGAGGCAAATAGCAAGAATCTAGAGGAAGGATTTCTTTACCCTTATAACTAGCATCAGGAACCTGAAAACTTTGAGGATCCATAGTTGAGAGCAGTCAGCCTTGGAGATGATCTCCAATGATGCCCTACTACTGGTATTTATACACGTGTGTAATTTCCACCCCTTGGGTGTGGGCTGGACCTGGAATTTTATACCTTACTCACACAAGGATGAGGAAGGTTAATAATATATTTGTCATCAATACATATATACTAAGTACTTCTATTTCACCAGTGAGAACCTACTTCGAACAGTTGTTATCCTAGTAAATAAACCACTACATTTTTTTAAAAAAAAGCAACAATAACCCATTTCTGACATTGAATATGTTAGTTTGAAAGCCTTGAGTTTTATTGAGATACGGATTTGAAGCTGTTGTAGCTGCATCTGGAGTATGGGTTTCCTAGAGAATTCCAGTCTATCACTGCAGGCTTGTGCCTGCTTCAGTCAAATGCTCTCTTGAGCTTGGGTAGTCTAGCTCCAGACTTATAAGATATACACACCCTGTCCCTTTGCACGAGCTGAAGTATCTTAGAACACATTATAGACAAGTGGTAAATAATGGTAGGTGTGCAGAAGAATTTTAATTTGTTGTTCATATGGATGGCCAAACCTCTAGTCTCCTGTTTTCCTTTACATTTATTTATCTCTTGCTTTCTCATTCTCCATTTAGTGTCCCAGGGTCTTTTTGACAGCTGATAGGAATAAGAGCTATTCTTTAGCCAAACAGGACAGTTTCCTACCCATCCAAGCAAGGTTCAGAAAAAGAGGTGAGGAACAGAGGGAAGGAGTGAGGGGGTGGAAATGGCCCAACCACTATTGGGTCACTAATGAGTCTGGATCCATGACTCTGGGAGGCAGCACGGGTGCAGCTGTCATGGCTGAAACTCTGGATGCTTCAAAGCTCAATCAGTGCTGGACACCTGGCAATTGGGCTCCTGCTTTTGTGAAGATAACGTTTGGACGAGGCTGTCTAAGCACATAAAGATTGGCCAGATACTCTGGGGCTGGGCCGCCCGGCTCAGACGTCCATCAGTGTTTTAAAAATACATAGCTCAAAACCTGTGATAGCATTGGCACCTACATTCTAAACACTGCCTTTTTAGGTGCTCTGCCCAACACCACTGAGATGCATTAGCCTGTTTCAGATTGAAGATCTACAAACTTCAGGGTCCTTGGAGGGCAGCTGGGTGACCTAAGGCAGCAAGCCTCATTACTGGTGGGAATTTTGGAATTTCGGGCCCCAGGGAAGGTATATCCTGGAACCCCCTTATCAAAATACTCCTAAACTGGTCAACAATGGAAATCCAACATTTTAGATACAAAAATTTGCCAAAGACAAGATGAATTGACTGTAAAGCTACTTCTTGTTCTCAGAAAAGCTTTCTCTTTCCTGTTTTGAAGGAAACAACTGGTGATAGGCAATGACTTAGACCCGCCTCCTCTGAAGTATTCATCCGGCCCATCTCTTGGGCCTCTGTCATTCATAGTGTTCTACCTTTGCTTATGGTAATTTATTTTCTTTCTTCTTGCATACCAGAGGTTTAGGTGACCTTGAATAGATTGAGGAATTGACTTTTTTTGCACATGCACACATTGGTTTGTTGGATGTGGGTGGCATGGGTGCAGTGCGGTGGTTCATGTACTTCCTGAGAAAGAGCCAGCACCTATTAAATATGACTTGTCCAAAGAGCAGATAATGGCATCGCCTGCTGGGAGCCACCCCTACCCCCAACTCCTGCGTCCCTAAGCTGATGGGCACTGCTTGGACCGCGCCCATGGAAGGATGTGCTCCTTGTTAGCTCCTCTCCTCTGGGCTGAGTTTGTGCTGACCAAGCTCCCATTGCGTTTTGCTTTGTAGCCTGCCTGGGTGAGTGAGAAAGGAGCAGGTTTCTCCTGGGTGGGGAGGAACATTCCTTCCTTCCTGTGGGAAAGGTGGTATTTATGTTTCTCAGAAAAGATGTTTCTGGAGAATAACACATGGCTATATGCTTTGGAGGTTTGGGATAAAAAGAGTAATTTAAGCGATCTGTTTCTCCTCTGAAGTGCTGTCAGAAGGGTCAAGAGGGGTACAACCTAGGAAACCCTTGTCTTCAGATTTAGTGCATGAAGAAAGCAGTGCTGAACTCTGCTTAGAATCACCTTGGAGCTTTTAAAATAAAGCTCTGATGCTGAACTCCGCCCCAGGCTGATGGTGTCCCCCCTCTGGGCTGCAGGCTTGAGTCCTGGTGTTTTTTTGAAAGCTCCCCAGGCAATTGTCATGCAAAGCCAATGCTGACAGCCACTGTGGTCCAGTGTTGTATAGCTTGCATAGAGCATGAGGAAACAGAATCTTGATTACCTGAGGGTAACAGAAAAGAGATAAAATGCTGTCTCTGAGTTAGGCATTTTGCTGAGCATATCGCCTTAAATTATCCCATAATGCCCACAACAACACTGCAAGGTAGGTGCCCTGCTACTCTCCCCGTCTTACAGAAGAGGAACTGAGGCTTAGAAAGATGGGCCGATATGCGCAAGGTCACCCAGCGATGAAGTAATGGAGCTAGAATTGGAGGTAATGTCTATCTGATTCCGAAGCCACTGAGCCTCGTGCTCCAGCACAGGACCTACCAGAAGCTGATGAAGAGGAAGGACCACAGGCTCTGGGTAGAGGGTGTGTTTGTGGCTGTGGTCATGGGCGAGTCAATAAAGACAGGCAGTTACAAGATAGCTTTAAGGACAAATCTCATTGGCCCTTTCCACATTTCCTGCGGCTGATGTTTTCCCTTTTCCCTCCCATTTAGTCCTGCTTCTTAGTGCAGGATACATGTCAAAAACAGAGTCTACTGTCTTCTGTCCAAACCAGTCTCTTTCCCTGGGAGCTGTGTCCTGCAGAGTTGTACCGCCATCGCACCAGGCACCCTAGTCTGAGAACTGGGGCTTGTCCCTACCCTTTCCACATCCTCAGTCCCCCGCCGTGGTGATGATGGAGCTTGGTGTAATGCCCATTCTTAATTCTGGGAAATCTTCTTTCTCTCTCTCCCCTATTGACATCAGACTGTTGCATTTGTCCTCTCCATCTTGCTTCCATTTGATGATTTCATTACAGGAAAAAGAAATGCTACTTATTTAAAAGCAGAAATGAAACAGTACAAACTTCTGTAAGTATGCCTTTTCATATCATTTTGATTTTTGAAAGCATGTTAATGTTCTACATATTTAAAAAATGAAATAAAATCAGCAGTGATGGAAAATTAAAAAAAAGCACCCTAAAGTTAGAAGAAAACAGAAGCAAATGAATCTAGCTGTATTCCGCATGAATAACATTACCACAGTGAAGGGGGAAAACCGATTGCAGTAATTTATGAACACAGGGTTGGACTACATCCGCACAGGGGAGATGGGGAGAACAGCAGACCTGAATTCTTTTGAGTACGTTTGCCTTTGGGAGAAGCCCTTCTAAACAAGTGTTGTCCCAGATGAATTAGAGAGGTATAAGTGTGGAATAGGGAAGTCAAGAAAGAACCCTGTGAGGACAGATTGGAATTAAGAGGAATGGGTGTGGACTCAGAATTGTAGGGGTGTGTGTGTGTGTGTGTGTGTGTGTGTGTGTGTGTACTTCCTGGGTTTGTCCACTGAAAAGGCCAAGAAGCAACAACATCCCAGTAACAATGAACACACCTAGTGCCCAGATCTTGGTCTCTAAAGCCATTCCACAATAGAAGGAACCAGGGCTTGCTGGAGAAGTGTCTGATTCCAGGGCTGAGGCAGGGTAGATGTGAGATGAACCTAGGATATCTTGTTATGTCAGAAATTAAGAAAATGCTAAAAAAATACAACAAAACCAGAAAACCAAAGAGGTATATCACTAGGACACATAAACCAGTTTGAAGGGATTCTCAGTGGTCAAATCAGAGATAATTTGACCACTAAAATTAAAGGCGGTAATGAATTATAAACCATTGAAAAAGGAAGATTCTGCGAGTCCATACTGATATTAAGGAAATGAATAAAGAAATCGGTGGAGGAGAAAGGCAGGCTCTTGCTTGGAATGGAATGCTAAATCCTTAGTGGAAGGATGTGGAAGGGTCTGAAGCTGGCGAGTCATCATACTGCAACCATTGCACTGTAAGTGCTTTTGGCGAGAATCATCAATAGATGCCGCCTCCAGGAGAGACATTTTGATGATGAACAGGATATTTACCTGATGTTAAAATGTTTCCTTTCAAATTGCTTATCACTTTGAAAACACTTTGAGTGGAGATAAGAAGTAATACCACAAATAAGGGAAAGAAGGACATCGTGTACCTCCAGAAGGGATCCTCTGAGAAGGACACAGTGTCACTCGTGTATCATCCCTGTTGGAAATGCCTCACTTGAATCTAATCAATGGGGAACATCATACAACCCCAAATGAGCAATAGTCTATTAAATAAAAAGTGTGAGGAGACTATTATTAAAAAATGTCAATGCTTCAGATTAAGGAGACTAGATATAACACAACTAAATACAATAAATCTGTGGTCCTAGACTGGAGGAGGAAAAATACTATAAATGACCGTTTTGGGATAATTGACACAATTGGAATTAGAGTGGAAAAGTAAAGTGTTGCATAAATGTTAGATTTACTAAAACTGATAACTATACTGTAGCTATAGGTGAGAATAATGCTATTAGGAAATATACATTGAGGTGTTTAAGGATAAATGGCCATGATGTATGTAACTTACTCTCAAATGGTTCAGAAAACAAGTACTGTACACAGACATGCCCACTCATTTCATAGGTACATATTTTTATACCTATGAATATATATACAAAAATATGTACCTATGAATATATGTGTGCATGTCTGTATACAGTACTTGTTTTTCTGAGCCATTTGAAATTATTTCAGAAAAAATCACTTAGGAACTAGCAATATGAACTCTTTCAAATGTTCTATATACCAAATTTTAGCACTTAGGACACCACAGGTTCACAAATTCATATTTTCACCAAATGTGACATAATCATCTTTATTTTTAATACAGTGTGTATGTGTTGATGACCTAAGGTATTTGTTGCATAAATTGAGATCACACCTGACGTTTCATAGTCAAAGGGTTCCCCCTACTAAAAACAGTTTGAAATCCCCTCACTGATAGGATAAAAATCCAAATTCCTTAGAAGGCATCCAAAGTCCTCATGACCTATCTCTAGTTTAACCCCGAGCCTCACATATGTCTTGAAGCTTCTTGTACCTTCCCTCGAGCCCTTCTCACAGTTCCTTCAACCCCTCCCCCATTCTGTAGCATTCCTGTGGGTCTTTGTGCAATGGTGCTTCCTCTGCATGCCCCCGCCCCCGCCACACACACACACACACACTTATAAGCCCAGTGAACATGTTTTCGAGCATAAAGACATCTCTTCTATAAAGCTTTCTTTGAGGGTCCAGAAAAAGGGAACACCCCTACCTTTGGGCCATCTCTGTGTGTGCCAGTATTGTATAGCAGCTACCTTCTTCTCTCTTTCTGAAATACCCCTTGAAAGCAGGGACCGGGTATAATTCAGGTTTCTATAGGTGAGTGTAGAGGGGTGTGCCAGATAGTGTACTCTGCGGTGTGCTGGACCTGGCTCCCACCTGCCTGCCCCTGCTCAGCCAGGCGCAGGAGAGCCCTCTGAGTACATCTCCTCCTCACTCCCCATTCAGTGGCCCCTGGGTGGTAGCTTGAAACTGTCCAAGATGGGAGCATTTATACCACAGAAGTCGGCACCATTTCCTGGGTCCACTGGGGCAGGGTCTTTTTCTTTCTGGTGCCTAAGTGGTCAAAGATGTGAATCTGGAGGGGCCAGAATTATGTTTTCTGGAAAACCCAGTCTGAGAGAATGATGCTGACACATAGAGAGCAGCACAGGAGTGAGAGAGAAATCGAGCATTTCATTGCTCCAGTCCTAAGGACAGATCTACACTTGCCCCCTGGTTTAGTTGGGTGAGCCAATCAGTTTCTACCTCCCTTCACTTTTTCTGTGTTTTGGTTGGGCTAGATCAAGTTGGGTTTCCATCACTTGTACCCATTAGAAGTCAACTGAATGCTCAGTTGTTTTAAGGAGTTGAGACCAGAGATAGTTGCCTATGTTTAATTTCACATGGCACTTAGGTCCTAGACACATAAAAGATGCTCAGTAAACCTATCAGATCCACTTTACGGAACATCCGTAGTGGCCAGGGCGTGTGGCTAAAATTGTAGCATTTTTCAGGGCAGTTTTGCTTCTTTATGGGGACAATACACTCAGGAGTAGCCACATGTATTATATGTTTATTTAAAAATTTGTTCTAATTATGTTTTTAAGAATTTCACAGTGCCATTGGGATAGAAGCCCCCAAACGGGGTTGGAAACCAGGGGCAGCCAAAACATGGGTGATGCTTCTGAGTCAGACACCCAGCAAACAAACTGTTATCCCTAAACATCTGTGCCATAAAAAAAAAAAACCAGCATAGTTTATTTCCAAAGTTCTATTTTAAATTTGGTTTCTCAATGACTTTAAACCTTAAAATAGAAGTGTACCAAGCAGACACCTCATTTTTCAATATAGAATTAAGTTCTGCCTGATAACGGATGGATACTTTCCACATTAATGTAAAATGTGAGCATGCATTGTGAGATAGTGTAATGCACTCCAGGAACCAACGGTGATATATTTAGATACTGATTAGAAGTAAAACTGATACATCATTCCTTCTAATGTACATGAATAGTACCAGTGCATAACAGTGCCTCTTGGGACTGAGGTCATTTATTTTTCCTCCTGGATATATTGTTTATATCATGTTCTCTCCCTCATGTTATATATTAAATTGTTTAATGTAAGCCATAAGAGAGCGAATGTCACTAAAGGTCTTTTTCCCCCCTCGTGAAATCTGTAGAATCAAATCTTCTAAAGCAGGTGATCTGTCAGTCTTCATTCCTGAATGTCATTGGTACGTACAGCTTTTCTTATCAGTTCATTTCACATTCCCAAATCAAATGACTATTAATCTACAACATCTGAGCAGAAAGACTGAGGGCTTCCTGACTTTTATGCAGGCTGCTTTCTGGGTCTCAAACATGTGTCCACAGAAATGAAAGCTTCTCTGCAGTTACTAGGAAAATCAACTCACTATTAGAAGATTTCTTAAGAGGTGAAGACCATTTCAGGTCAAGTTGGTAATAACTACCATGATTACTTTTGGAAAGTGGATGTGTGTGTGTGTGTGTGTGTGTATGTGTGTGTGTGTGTTTAGTATTTAAGGGTCAAGCAACTATATGTCTTGGAAAATAGATTGTTCCAAAATTAAAATGTTCTGTTCTGTTATCATAAGCACCTCTTCAGTCTAGAACTACAACAATCACCATTGTTGAAGCTTACAGTGTGTCTAGCGCTGTGCAAGAACTTCATACACATCATCTCATTTAATCTGCACCAAAACAAATCCACTGGGAGGTGGTTATGATTATTCCATATCCACCTATCAGCAAATCTTGTTGTCTCTGTCTTCAAATTATCTTCTTCATCTGTTTTCTAACACTTCTGCAGCTGTCTGCTCTGAGCTGTTCTCATTTCTTGCCTGGATCCCTGTAATATAGCCTCCTAATTGGCCTCCCTGCTTCCTTTTGGTCTGTGTGGTATTCGTTAGTATTGTTTACCCAATATTCCGTCTTGCAGGCACATGGTAAGATTGTACTTACCCACTGCCTTTGAAGTCAGATGTGATCAAAGAATTTGGCCAATGGACTACGAGTGGAAGTGATGCATGTCACTTCCATGTTGATGTGTTAGAGCACGTGCACAAGTTGCCACGCACCCTTTTCCTTCTGTCATGATGATCTGCAGCGATTCAAATCGAAGTTGCTCCATCTCTAGGTCCCAGAGTGAGGGGAGGTGGAGAGCAGAACCCCAGCCAACTTACAGTGGATGTGGAGCGCGAGTGAGAAATAACATTTGCTCTTGTAAGCCACTAAGATTTTGTGGTTGTTTATCTTCTTATTTTGTAAGTTTAGAGAAACTGAGACCTATGTGTGTGATTCACATAGAAATGATTGTCAGATGACAACAAAGAAGGATGACGTAGCCTATCCTGACTGATGTTCCATCCTTCCTCCCAGCAGTTACATTTTCAAACAGCAGCCGGCATGATCCTTTCAAACATGTATCAGTCTGTGCTGCTCAGAACTTCTAACCGCTCCTTCCTGACCTGGACAGGGGCTCCAAGTGTCCTCTTTCAGGCCCCTTTTGGTCTGGCTACCTTTTTGACCTCATTTCCTGTCACTGTCCTCTCACTGCCTTTCCTTAAGCAACACTTGCCTCGTTGCTGTCACTGACCATTCCTCAAACGCTCCTGCCTCAGGGCCTTGGCACCTGCACTTGGCTTCTGCCAAGGTGGCTTTTGCCCAGGTCTTACGAGGCTCCTTCCTTACGTTATCCTGGCCTCTGTTTAAATGCCCCCTCCTCAGAGAGGCCTTCCCTGACCACCTTATCTGAAATGGTCCGTTCTCTCTAATTCCTTCCCCTGCTTTAGTTTTCTCCACAGCGTGTATTTATTTACCACTACCTGACCCTGAAGTTTTTCTTTCTTTGCTTTTTATTTATTTGTATTCCTCCTGAGGGCAGAGATTTTTGCCTGTCTTGTTCACTGCTTGAGCTTACTATGTAGTTACTGGCCCACTCCAGGCATTCCAAAAAGATTTGTTGAATATAGTAGTTCCTGCTTATCTGTGGGGGATACAGTCTACAACCCCCCAGTGGCTGCTTGAAGACACAGATAGTACTGAATCTTATATACGAGGGCTGTCCAGGAAAAACCTACCCACGAATGCCTCTATTTTCCATATTACATGGCTGGATACTTTCTGGACAGCCCTTGTATACTATGTTTAGTTTATAAATTAGACACAGTAGGATATTAACAAGAATAATTAATAATAAAATAGAACAATTATAACAGTAGACTGTAATAAAGGTTTTGTGAATGTGATCTCTCTTTCTCACAATAACTTATTGTACTATACTCTCCTTTTCACTTAAAGAAAGTACTTTACTGCTTCTCTTGGGGTACCCAAATTGCCAGTATCATGACTTTTACACTTTGGGCCCATTATCAAGTAAAATAAGGGTTACTTGAACCCAAGCACTGCTGTACCAGAACAGCTGATCTGGTAACCAAGACGGCTACTAAGTGACTAACAGATGGGGAGCGTACACAGTGTGGATATGCTGGACAGAGGGGTGATTTATATCCTGGGTGGGACAGAGTGGGACAGCATGAGATTTCATCATGCTACTCAAAATGGTGCACAATTTAAAACTTATGAATATTTTGTTTCTGGAATTTTCCATGAAATATTTTCCAAGCTGGTAACTGAAACCACAGAAAAGGTGGGTGAGTGGGTGACTGCTGTAACTATGAGCCCCATTTTATACATAAGGAAACTGAGGCTCAGAGAAGTGAAGTAACTTGGCCAAGTTCTCACAGGTAGGTAGTAAGCGAGCTGTGAGCCAGCTTTTGAGCATATTGAAGTCTTGGTCTCTGACTTCATAAGCTGGACTCTTCTCCATACAGCGTCCTATAAATTCTGTCAGCACGTGTGAGCACTGGGCCTTTGGGTCGTACCAGCCATGTACTTTATCTGGTTTTCATTTATGAGGCCTGAGGTTAAGATGAGTGGTTTTGAAAAGTTCCACACTCAGTTGTGCTTCATTTGTCATGTGGGTCGTAATCAGTTTTCTAACTCCATCTCGACAACATTCTCTCCTGTGCTAATGGAGAAGACGTCATATAATAAAAAATCATGGGTGATCCCAAAGTCACTACTTGCTTTTAAAATGAAAGGTTTCTGCTCTTAACCTTGAAAATGGAAGTAAGTGTCTTCTGTTTCGAATTCACTTTGAACACAAAAGGGATGTAGCATTTTGAAGAGCCCCCGTCTCCAAGGCTGAGAGGAGCCCCGTGGGCTGGGCTGATGTGTGCAGTTCTTAGAGGGCAGGGCTGCCATCTCCAGCCAAGCTCAGCCTCACACCCTTGCTGGAGTTGAGCTGGCCTGCTCACAAAGTAGACACAAGGGGTAGAGATGCTAATAGGCAGGTGCCCAATGGAGATAGGTTTATTGCTAAATGTAAGATTTGCCCAGGTAATCAGCTGCTACCCACTGAGGTTTTTTTTATAGAGTTACAGGCTCTATAAAAAAGGCAGCACCTGAGTTCATCAGAGCAGTATTCTCAGAGCACGGTCCATGGGCTGTCTGCATTACATCCACTCCCAAATGGAATATTCCTGGGTCCCACTCCCACACTTCTGAATCAGAATGGCTGGGAGCGGAGCTCAGGCATCTGCATGTTGCACTAGCTCCCCAGGTGTTTCTCATGAACACTCAACTTTGGGTCTAGTTCAAACTTCTCATTTTATAGGTTTAGAGAAACTGAGGCTTAGGGATTTGATTCTTGTGGAAATGATTATGGCAAATTGCAACAAGGAAAGGTGAAAGTAATTTTCAGGGTAAAATAAAATTTTAAGAGTCATCATTCATCTCTTCTTTTTTTTGGCACAAATCTCCTTAATAAAAAAATATAAACAGAAAAACACAGTTCTATATATGAAGCATGTGGCAAATTAAGGTTTCTCTCTAATATTTCTCCAAGCCGGTGTCCAGATTCTCTGTACCCCCCGTTCTAGACCTGTGGACTCTTGTCTGAAGCAACAGCCTCACGTGAATTTTGCTCAGAATAAAGGCTACCAGGGTTAGTCAGCAGCGGACTAGTGAGAGCCTGGAGGAAGAAAAGAAAAATGAATCAAACCCCAGACGATTATTCATCAAAATAAATATTGCGAAGAGCTTTTACAGAGGCCCTTATTACATTAGGCAAAGGAGTCAATGCAGAGCACGTTAGAGAAACCGGTGTGTCTATGCAAACCACCTAATTTTTTTTTTTTTTCCCCAATGTGAAATAAGGTTAAGGACCTACCCATCAGTCCAGGAATGACTAATTATTGGAGAACAGAAGATTCTCTGTAGGATCCTTTCTATCAATATAGGGAAAAAAATTACCTAGAATTTTGTGGTCAAATGTGGCTTTAAGTGAACAGATAAGAACTCAAGTAAATGGAAGCACTCGGCCCCTCCTGAGGGGTTGGTGGACTGCCCACATAATTTGCTGATAAAGGCCCATCTGTTAAAACAGAGTGGAGTTGCACTGGCAATACATTTCATCCAGAGACCATAAGTGGTTATTTTTTCTTGACAGTCTTGTTGGCTTTTATTTTTTTTTAAGCCCAGAAAACTATTTGAGAGTGAAATATAGATGATGATATTGGCTTTAAGTTAACGTTACACTTTCTGCCTGGAGAGAGAAAAACCCGTCGGCATAAGCTCTCTAGTAAACACTGTTGCGTGATAAATTGTTATGAGAATAAAGTCATAAGGAAAATTCAACTTCGCAAATGACACACATAGAAAAACAGCAGATGTCTGATGAAGTAAAGAACCGACTTATTGCCAAGACCTTGAAAAACAAAATTAATTTCCTTTCGTCTTTGATAATGATGATGTAATGTAGCTAATAGGAAAAGCCTGCCATGCTCAAGTAGTTATAAAAGGAGAAACGTTTGCCAGGCACCAGGTCTCTAGATGAGGGGAGTGAAAGAAGCAAGGAGCTTGTGTTGTTTGCAGTGTAAATGAGCTCGGACTCCGTTAGTGTTTTTAAGTAGCTCTTTATTTCATAAAGGGGGGAGGGGAAGGCATTTAAATCAGTTATACCTCTGACAATGATTTCCGATCTTTGAAGCCTTTGAAAATCATCGTCAGTGAAAAAGATATTCCACAAACATAAAACAGTCATATTTTACAGAGTACAATTAAATTTCTATAGCGAGAAGAAGGCTTGGTTTTTAGGTAAATGAGGCACATGGCTGGTTTCTTTTTTTGAACAGGTAAAGTTTTAAAGTGCAGACTAAGGAAATATTTATCTACTACTTGAGCCATGGACAATTCACAGGTGGGTCCACCTGTCTCCTTTCAGCCCCATCTAAAAATAATCAACACCAAGGCTTTTAGGTAACATCTGACACTGCTGGCACCTTGGGTTTTAGGATGTAGAAGCTGCTGAGTTTTCTGGCCCCAATAAACTAAGTTTGAAATAAGCAAAGTGGCAGGCAGCCTAACTCAGGTCTGGGCATCAAAATTGGCCCCGTTCTACGGCACATCTGAATTTGTTTTGTCTGCTCTGAACAACATGCCTTTTGAACAACCGGAAGGTTGTTCTGAGTCTCAGAAAGGGAGACATCCCTCTGATGACAGCTAGTGGCCAGAGAGCCAGAGTCTCAGCCATTAGAAGTACTAGTTTGGCAAATGGCAGTATTTCATCTTTTCTTACAGCTGAGTAATATTCCATTGTGTGTATGTACCACAGCTTCTGTATCCAGGCATCTGTCACAGGGACCTTTGGTTGGGATGGACCTTGAGATTACAATGCTAAGCGAAATAAGTCAGACAGAAAAACTCAAGAACCAAATGACCTCGCTCATATGTGGGATATAAAACTGAAAGCAACAAAGGAACAAGACAAACACACAAAGAAACAGAAACTCATGACCACAGACAAAAATTTAGTGGTTACCAGAGGGGAAGGGGCAAGGGGCGTGGTGGAGAGATCACGTCAAACACGTGGTGATGGAAGAACTGACTCTGGGTGGTGAGCACACAGTGCAACACACAGACGATGTATTATAGGGTTGTATTCTTGAAACCTATATAATCTTGCTAACTGATGGTCACCCTCAACAAGTTTAATAAAAAAAAAAAAAAGAAGTACGAGTTTGGTGGAATTGGTGGTGTCCGTCCCCCCGCTCCCCCAGCGTACTCGCTGCAATGTGAAGGCATTCAGGATTGAACTCGGACAGGTAGACCTCTCGGGGACTCTCTTTCACTGGCTCCACCAGCAGGTACTCTGCAGACAGATCAACACTCCTCACCTGGAGATGGCTACCTCAGTGCAAAGGCCAGAGTTCTCAACTCACTCTTGGTTCTCTGAGGCCACTCATTATCTCTCTTCTCTCGGGAAATTCTTCTCCCTAGAGAAGAGAACTTTGAAGAACTAGTGGATGGGTCTTTTCCAAATCCATGTTAGTTTTATGTTGAAATCTGGGAGGGATGCAAGCCTTATCTGTTTTGTCCTTTTCCTTTTATTTTCTCTTTTTTGTTTCTAGACCATTTACATTGGAAACACATTCAAAGCGTCCTTTGTTTATTATTTTTTCTTTTTCTCTACTTAATTCATCTGATAAAATTTGGGTTATCTAGGAGGGAGCCTGACAATGTACTTGTTGGTTTAAATTTCTTTGCTATCAAAGCTGCCTGGTCCAATGAAGTTATAGCAAATAAAACAGTAATAGTGGGAGTTCCCTGGTGGTGTAGTGGCTTAAGGTTTCAGTGGTGCTGTCAGTGCTGCGGCCTGGGTTCGATTCCCAGTCAGGGAGCTACCCACATACTACAAAACAAACAAACAAACAAACAAAACCAAAAAACCCCCAGTAATAGTGATAGGCATCACTTACCAAGCATGGTACTATAAGAGTAGGAAGTGCTTTTTGTACTATCTTTGTCAAATTATGACTATCTTGTCACAGCAAAACGACTAATTAGGCACTATGAATAGCCCTATTTTACAGATGAGTTTTGGAGAAGTTAATTAATTTGCCCAAGATCATGTAAATTGTTCTGTGCCCAAGCTGGGATCCCAAGCTCTTAACTGCCAGGCCATAGCACTCCCACTGCTGTCCTACATTGTATTTTTCTCTGACTTTTTAATTTTTTTAACCCCTTGTGCCCTATAACCCAGGGGTGGGGAGATGTCTTATGACATGGACACTTGCTATTCTAAACTGGTCTAAGAGAGAAGGTCCACGTGCACATAAGCTCTCTCTATTGTGGAAAAGCTCTTACTCAGTTCAGTCATTTGGCTAATACACCACGGAGGCAGCTGAAAGTGTTCTTTTGGAAAGATGGGTCAGGCTATGGAAACTCCTTCCCCACTATAATGTAGCCAGTTTGAAAGCTGTTGGCTTTTTTTTGGTTGAACTGGGAAATTTGGATATGTCTTCAAAACCTTCCATCTGTTGCTATTTCAGCTGGGGGATTTTTCAGCTCGGTAGTCAATCCCCACAATAGATGGAAAGAGAGCCTGCTAAGCAAAGTTGTAAATCTTAAACGTTTGCATTTTCAAACAAAGTCAGGCAGAAAGGGATAAGAACTTGGAAGCTCATCTCACAGAAGAAAAAAATTAAGGGAGGAGCTGGTTAACTTCATGTAGAGATTGGGGATGGAGGGGATTAAAAGGCAGTGGAAGGGGCAAGAGCTTAATAGATAGATGCTCTTGTGATGAGCTCTAGGAAAGAAGAAACTAAAAAGAGATTCAGGGAGAATGATCTACATGATGGGCAGATTAAGAAAGAAAAGTCAGGTATCAGGATAAAAGAAAAATTACAGGTTTGGAAGGGAGTAAATTATGTCATTCTCTTTTGTTCTCTGAAGTATTGTCTGAATGTTTTTATAGCTTTGTTTGAATGGTATTGATGATGGTATAGCTATTACTATAAAAAAGTTAGGAACTGTAAACTTCTGGATACAGTTTACTCTTAGGAATACTAGTTTTTCAGCCCTGCACATTATTTTTGGTAGACATTTACCACTGCAGAAGGAGAGACTCAGATTCTATCTTCCATAAATGTAAGCTGTTTGTCCCTTGGAACAATGAGCAACAGTTTCTACAGGTGCTAAACTGCAAATAATTCTGCTTTCTGTCTTTGGAGTTGATGGGGGCGGTATTTGAAAACCCAGAAAAACTCACCAAATACCTGAAGTGGTTGCACTCTTGCAAATAAGCTCTCATCTAGAATGGGTGTAAAGGGGTTGGAAAACGTTTACTGCAAATAACAGAACACTTTTAAACCTTGCAAAGATATCATAAGTAATTGTACCATGAGCTGATTGTCCTTACTGTATTGCTGTTTTGGCTTCTCAAAACCAAGAAGTGGTTAAAAGCATAAGCCTTCAAGATGGATGAGACAGACAAGGTTCAAATACCAGTTCTAAATGCTTATTTGTTCCATGTGTTTTTGTAAATCACTTGAGACTCCATCTCCTCATCTGTAAAGGAGAGACAATACCCCTACCTCATAGGGTTGCTGTGCAGACTAATGAGAGAATGTGTTGTACACATTCCTGGCAGGGAAGGCACTCACGACATGGTAACTATTATCATGATCTAAATATACCTAAACATTTTAATATGTAGGCAATTTTGTGTTTGGAAACGAGAGGATCTCCCCAAAGTCAGGCTGGTTCTCACAACACCTGGACGCTAAGCTGAGTGTCAGGGTGTTTGAAGTTGTTACTGCTTTTCAATCTCTCTAAATAAGATATTCAGTATTCGACAGTCTCCCTGGAGCTGCGCCTTTCCTCTGAGGAACTCTGGGCAATTCACTCATTCATCCTTCATTCATTCATTTATCGATTATTTATTTAGCTCCTACTGTGTGCCAGGCATTGCCTAGGTGCTAAGTGTTTGAAAGTGCAAAAAATAGGTGAAATTCTCACTTTGTAGAACTTACATTCCAAAGGGAAGAGAGCCATAGCAATGAATGAATAAATAAACACAGAAGATTTCTAGATGATGACAAATACTCTAAAGAACAGTCTCGGGAGCTTAAGGGAGAGTACCTGGGTGCAAGGGGAGGACTGATGCAGGTGGGGAGGTCAGGGGAGCGTCTCTGAGGAGGTGATTGTTGAGGTAGGAAATGCAACACTAGTGGGAGACAGGGAAGAGCCTTCCAGGATGTGTAAACAGCCCGTGCAAGCACCTGTGGGCAGGACAGGGCTTGGTGTTCCAGAAAGAAGGCGATGACGTCAGGAACACACTGGGGGTGGGATGCGGGCTGAGGTCTCAGGGGAAGAGAGAGGCAAGGGTCAAAGGATGAGAAAGGGGGTTCACAGCAGGAAATTGCTCCAAAATCAGACTCCACTTAAGTCCCCTAAAGTGGAGGCTTCCACTGTAGGTGGACTTTTTGCCCCTTAGACACCCACCGAAGAGAAAGACCGGGAGAGTAAGTCAAAAAGGGGTTTGCCGGAAACAGGCACACTAGAATTTTGGTTGTAATTTTACTTTGGAAAACAAAAAGTGACTCTCATTTTGCCAGTCTTCCTGGTAGGCCTGAGTGAAAGAGGTCACTAGAAAGCTTCTGAAACACATTATTTCAGTTTCTGCTCAAGAAGGTCCGAATATTTTATATATATTATACATATAATTTACTATATAGTGTGTTATAAATAGTATAACATGTTATAATAAATATGTATTAGATTTCTATATTATGTATATATAATTTAATGTTTAGTATGTTATATACATAATATAATACACAGCATGTTATAATAAATATATATTGTATTTTTACATTATGTATATGTAATTTAATATATAAATATAATATATACTATATTATGTATATATTTAAAATAGCTATCTACCTATCTATTATATATATGCATAGTCTTATATTTCTATTAAAGGCTCAGTATCAACCATTTTTATTCTACAGCAATTTTGATATTTTTGGAAATAGAAACATGTTACATGAAGTACGTTACTTCCTGGAAACAGATGTATAGGCGGTATTTCAGCCTTAATTTCCCCAGATTTTACCTGCCCATCCAGGGCACATCTGCTTGATGGGTTCGTGCTAGTTGACATGACCACATTGCATACAGCTCCTTAACCCTGTTGGGGAAGGTGTGGTGCTAATGAGGCCAAGGTCACAGGGTCAAACACCAATGGTTGGCTATCCTTGTTTTGTTACAAAGCCATGAATTCATTTAGCCAGTTAGGGCACATGTACCTTTGGTCATGAGGAGCCAGGTGACAGCGTGTCAGAGGGAATGTTTACTGGGGCCACAGGCATGTGGGAGAGCAGGTAGTGGCCTCACTGTGGTCCCTCACAGAGACACTTAGAGATGAGTCTCCACCTTCATCACCAAAATCCTCTGATATTTGAGAAATCCCATGAAAAGGCATAGTCTAGGAAATGTTACTCTTCATGGAGGCTCACTCATTGGGCAAGTTAGTTCTCCATCTGTTTGCTAAGACACTCTTTTTTTTTTGCTAAGACACTCTTGTCCAGCTACTACTTCCTTGACTGAGTTCAACAACTTAGATTGATTACTTTTTAACGTAAATCTCAGAATAATATAGGCTCTTCTTTAAGTTATACACTATTGAGGGGAGGATATGAATTTCTTTTCTTTTTTTTTCCATAGAAAGCAGAAAAATAAATTGTTCCAAAGATGGAAGAAATAAGAAATTTATCCTGAAAATATACTTTGGTGCAATTCTGTTAGGTTGGATCTGCCTTCTGAATGTGTTTTGCCGTTGACTGCCCCACTGAAGTCTTCATTTGTCTTGTAGCAGTTTTTAAACACTTTGCTGATTCTCATGTTATGAGAAGGCAGGAGCTCAGATCCATAGATTCCAAGGAAAGTCACATATTTCTCAGAGGAATAGAACCTTCTGTCTCAGAAGAGTACATCAACATTTTATGGAGTTGGCACAGTTTAGGTTAAATAGACCCATAGTTTATCAAAGTCTAAAAAAGGTGATAGGAAAACAACTGCATTGTAGACTAGATGTTCAAATGTGGTATGAATGTTTAAAGCCGCTGATGGCCGAAATAGGTGAGTCAAGGAAGGTGGTCTGGGTTTGGAGGCGATTCTGCATCTAGAGGAATTCTCTTCATGAATGACTGACCATGGAGAGCAGGTCTTCTTCCTCAAGGCCAATGGTGCTTGAGATCCAATGGTTTTGTTTTTCAACTGTCCAAACAGAGGGTTGACTTGGGCCAGAAATTCAATCAGCCAAAAGAGATAGCAGCAAACTGAACATGTCACTGACATGGTGATGATCACTCCTCAGGGATGAATCAGGGCACCAAGAAGCTGACAAGGACCCAGAACACACTCATCACAATGAGAGAGGCACCACGAGGCCATTATTTACCATGGTCACCACTAGAGGTGCCAACCCCTGCCCCACTGCCTCATTTCTGTCCCACCTGGCTGATTATCTTGACAGAGAGAGAGAAAAAAAAGTCTTTTGGCTGGTTTGGGCTTTTCTCCCTCCACTACTTTGGCTTTGTGTGTTTGGCTCAGAGAGTTTTTCTCTACACAAAAGTTGGACCAGTGGTGCTGAGCAATCTAAGGCCAAGGATGCCAAGTTCTATCTTCAGGCAGGCAGGCCCTTCCAGGTGAGTTTGCTGAGGATGTGGTATAGATGCAACCAAAGGCTGTTTGGCCCTGAACTTTTATGGTGAACTATTACTTGAGAGGACTGGCAAAGTAGTCATTAAATACAGGGTGTGAAGACAGTTGCATGTTATCACAACTGGGACAAAAGCCTTCCCAACCATCCCACTAAAGGATTAGTGCAAATCATTGTGCTAAGAGGAGGAAGAGGAAAATAAGTAAAATGGATATTACTCCTGCTAGGGCACGAATGTCAATAAATCATGCCAGGCTTCTTTAAACTCTTGCTCTTAAAAACTAAGGAAATTAATGTGAAAGATGTGTTTCCTGAAGGTCACAAGATTCAGGGGGAGGGCCCATGAATTGTTGAACCTGTTTCTAAGTCCCCACCAATGCACCTTCTCCTTTATGGAATATTTTGTCTTTCTCCCAACTTACAAGAAATGCAAGAATGAGGGGCAAGTGTTTGAAAAATAATATAATTGGAAATAGGCAAGTTAAATCTACTCCTGAATGAAACAAACATTGCTAAAGCCATGTGAAAGTTTGGATGGAGAAGACTGGGATAAGAGGTTATAGGAGAGAGCCTGTTGCCGCTTGGTTAGGGTGACCAGATGTACCGTTTTAAACGAGACAGAAAACAACGGTATTGGGTATGTTCAGCCTATTCTTGGTTGAAATTAAGTGGTGGGCTAGTAGGGAAGTTGCAGACATTTTTGTCTTAGGTTGGCAGTTAACATGCTGGCTATGAAGTCAGGTGCCTCCATTCAAATCCCAGCATTTTCAATTACTCCTATGTGACCTTGGGGAAGATAATTAACCTCTTTAGGATCACTAACCTCATCTGCTAAATGGTGCCTATTTCATAGGGACTCTTCTGAGAACTAAGGAAAATAATGTAAAGCTTGTTACGTGCTTTGCTCCATGCCTGGTAGATGAGAGCTCTCGAGAAGTGCTAGCTATCAATATTAAGTCACACTTCAGAAGAAAATATTAATATGCAAAGAACTTGGCAAGGAGTCTGTATTCTTCCTTAGTCTATATCCCAGGCTGAAGCTGTAACTGTCATTGTCTCACAAGACACCATCCCCACCCTACCTTTCCTCATTTCCTGACCTATGTCACTGATCTACTTCACTTTCTTTTATCTGGATCCTAAATCAGAGTGGTTTAATGTGCTTCAGTGGTCTTTGTGCAGCATTTCCCATCCTTACTAATGAAAAGCTCATATTGATCTAAATACTTTTCTGTATCTTCTAAAGGAGGAAGATGCACAACTTTATTTCTAAAATTATAATGTACATGTGATATATATAAAGGCATGTGTGAGTAGTGATAACATTGCATGTAGTTAATGGGGTAATCTAGATGGCTGTATTTTAGCAATCCAGTTTCATGAATTAAAAATGTAGGCATCAAAGAAAGAATCATCAGAGAGTGATGTTAAGAATCGGTGGTATTGATTTTTAAAATGAATATTCTTGTGGGTTTAAAAACAATTATGTCCCAAATGCACAGCATCTTGCATTTAACATTTTTCTCTTTGTTGTGCTTTTGGATCCGTAGTTTCTGATCATTGTCTGTGAAATACTATTGAATTCTTTAGGATGAACAGTAAGAGAAGCATATTAATTTTTATTATACTTTCTAAGTTGTAAAATTTATTATAATTAGATCTATTTGCTTAGGGGAGCTCTTCAGTAACTCTTGCAAACTTAATTGGAGTGGAAGACAATTTGCTTTTGGAGGCTCCCAAAGGTCCCCACTTTACCCACTATGTGGCTAGTGTGTTTTAAGTTCGAAAAAAATTGGAAGTGTTGTTGGGGCTATTTGGGCATTTTTGTTTTTTAATTCAGAGATCAAACTATTTTGAACTCCACACCACATTCCCATGGTTTTCAAAAGGAGGGGCATCACAATGCGCTGCTATTCCATGGGCCAAATAAATCCTGAAGGAAAATATTGGATTGTTCTGTTTATCCCAGTGTCAAGAGTTTATTGATCGAGTGAGCTCTCCTGTAGCTTGGGCAGCCTTTGATCTGCCAGGGAGAAATTGGGTTTGGGATTTTGGCGGAAGGGAGGGGAGGAGGCTGGGGAAGGATTTGGAATGTAATGGCCCTTGTTATCTGTAGTGGCCAGAGACACCCTGACACGGGCCAGCGCAGAGCTGCTGCCCAGAGGAACGAGGCCAGAGGAAGGTGGGTGGGAGCTGAAGGCAAGGCTTTGGCATTTTCAGCAGGAGAAGCACTTAGTTAAAGCTGCCGGAGTGATTTCTTGCTGCTAATAGATTTGTTTCTTTAAAGGCAGATAAGTAAAGGAAACGATGACTTTTAAGTGAATAGTTCCCCTGTGCGGGGCTGGTTAGTGTCAGCTAGGGCAGTGGCAGGAAATACCGATGGGTTTTTTTTTTTGGAGCCCAGTGACAAAAGGCTTTGCTGTCTCCCCTCCCCCTCCCCACCTTCCCAGCCTCTCTCCTTCTCGCCTACAAAACCCAGACGCCGGCCCCTCTGCCTGCTGGTGGAGGGCCAAGGCTTGTCTGAAAGCCGTTTAAGTAATTGCTCATAATTGCACATGTTTCCCTGACTGGGCTTTTACCTCTCCACCCCTGAAATTAAAAGGGGCCAAAGATGTGTGACCTTTTTCTAATGGGATGGGTTCTGGAACAAAGGAATTCAAGGAGGAGGCCCAGGGCCTTTATCAGAGCTCATCTCTGACAGCTGGCCCAGGCCCGGGGGAGGCAGGATTGTCCTTTTTCAAGTTGAAGAGGAGCAGGGGTGGGAGGGGAATTCCTCCTTCCCAAACCTCACAGTTTTGTGTAGTGTGTCTTGAAGTTCTCACTTCTTCTGTCTCTTCCCCCACTCTTCCTGAACATAAAATCCTTGCCTGACGCGGAACCCCCTTTAATTCTGAAAAGGAGCTGACCAACAGCGTCCCGGGCGCTCAGGAGGCCTGGCTTTCCCTGGATAATTCCTTATCCTTTGGACAACTTACTTAACTTCTCTGAGCCCCGTGTTCCTCATCTGAAAAACAGGGATAATGGGATAATGCCACCTGTCAGAGGGATTGGAGATGCTATAAGCAATGTACAGGGCTTGACACCAAAAAGTCCAATAAATGGTTATTATTTCCTAAATATAACTTCTTGATGTCATTTGCCTTCCCTTCCCTTTATCTCTCTGAGCTGGGGAATGACAAATTCTAGGCCTTGAATTTTATAACCCAAATTACTGCATTTTTCTGTGTGTAAGACCATACTTTTGTCTAAAATTTGTAAACCAAAATTTGGGGGTCTTCTTATACATGGGAGTAACTGGTTGAGAGGGTTTCTTCATATTGGGTTAGAAAAGTAGGGTTCATCTTATACATGAGAAAAATACGGTAGTTAAAATCCATAGAGCTTTAAATACAGAAAAGAATTTTAGAATTATCTAGTCTACATTAGAACCACCTAGGGAGATTTTTCAAATTATTGATGCCCAAGCCCCATGTCTAGAGAGTCTGAGTTATTTGACATTTGGTAGGATCTGGGTATTAGTATATTTGTAAGGTGATTCAACATTATTCCAATGTGCAACCAGAGTTGAGAATCGCTGATCCATCTAGCTATGCATGTGGCACCAAGTATATACTGAGTATTTACTAAGTGTCAGGCAATGTCTAAGCACTGGAGATAAAGTTAGTGGGTTGATCTCCTTGTAGGAGACCACCGGAAGCAGAACTAAAAGCTGGCAGGGGATGGCTTTCATCTATGAGCTACTTAGCTTGCTGCTCTGAGTTGCTTCTGTGTATCAGCGAAAGTCACACCTGACCTGGGGCCAGGAGAACTTGGTCGTCTGAGATGAGTGGCTGATAGGGACATAGGCATCTAGCCCAGAGGGTGTCTTCTCCATGCTGAGATTCCTGTGGTCATCACTGAATCCAAACACCACAGAATATCCTGCACCTGAAAACTCTGCATGTCCTGAGTCATTTCCTCTGGGCTGTCCCCTTGCCTGCAGATTTGCTTCACACACTTGGGCACAGCTCATGAGCTACAGCCAGATTCTGGGGCTGGAAATCCTGCTGACACAAACAAAATGGAGACAATGCGAAAATTCTGTGCCTTGGTGTATGCTATTATAGTTAATGATCTGTCAGTGTTTCCATTATAAACCCCTATTTCGGGGACGTATAACCCAGTCGTAAACGTTTTCTTCAGGCTGAGCTTTGGCACTTGTCATTTCAGCCTGGGAGCACATGTGTGTGTTGGTGTGTGCATGTGTTTTTACAAGGATATGAAGGAAAAAAAATAAGTTAGCCGTTTTTTAAGCAAAAGATGGTGAGAAACGGGGGGTGGGGAAGGTGGTAATTGATCACAGATGCTCTTTTGATGCTGCCAGGACTTGAAAACTGCTGAGTCGCTTTGCCCCTCAATTGGGGATATGAAGAATTGAGATGCTGTTCTGTGCCTTAATTCTGTGCAAGAAATGTTAATCGACAAAGTAAAAATCCACAAATGAAGGGTAAAATACGGACTTGGGTAGCTTCCACAAGTCCAAGGGTGTAGGGGCCAGAAGGCAAAGAATTGGAAAAATAGGCTGCAAGGACAAGTTTCTTTCACCTGGGCCTGCCTGTTTCCCTCTGTCACCCCCTCTTGTGCTACCCTAACTTGTAGGGGATGGAGAGGGTACAGCAGGGGCTTCCAAATGCCTGCTTCACCCAGTTTTTGATGTCATGGCGCGTGCTCTCTGATTTCTCCTTGAGTACAGAATTCCACAAGACTTCTGATAATTTGGATCTAATACGATTATGTCAAAACACTCGTGTGAAACCAAATTTATCAGTTTTGGTTAGAATCCAGGAACCAAATAATCCCTGATACGCAAAAAGTTGTAAACCCTGAAGTGGCCCTTGTCCATGAAAACCAAACCAACCAAACAAGGGCAGCCTCATTTTGTGAGCTACTTCTCTTAGAGTTTTTCCAGAAAGATGCTGTTGCTTAAAACCTAAGAATGACCAAGTTTGAACAATGAAGAAATCTGCAGAAAAGAAACCAGGGCCAGTAAAGTCAGAATCTGTTTTGTCCCAAGTGCACACAGCAGCCTCTCCAACAGGAGCTTCACGCCTGGCTGACGCGCGCAGGGACAGCACCGGCTTCGTCTTTACATGCCCAAACCATGGCCAAGTGAGGACACAGAAGTTTCTAGATCTGTTTTCCCTCACAACGATTCAACAACTATCTCTGGTGGATAGCACTGTGGAGTGTGAGTGTGTATGTGAGTGTGTGTGTGAGTGTGTGTGTGAGAGTGTGTGTGTGTGTGTGAGTGTGTGTGTGTGTGAGTGTGTGTGGAGT